>PGFW01032735.1:29968-52702 GCA_003123925.1 Haematobia irritans | reverse complement strand
TTGGCGCGTAAGATTGTTAATTAACTTAAACTATTTAAAGAATCCCGAAAATTTTCAGGAATACTGAAAAAATCCTGGATTCTACATTTTGAAACCCCGAATCACAGGATTTATAAAAATCGATCCCGAACGACAGCCCTAGGTTAGGTTAGGTTAAAGTGGCAGCCCGATTAAATTTCAGGCTCACTTAGACTATTCAGTCCATTGACAGCCCTAGTGTACACATTAATTGCTGGTAACATAGTGTTCCCATCTGTATGTTAAAGACCGAATGTACCTCTAGCGGAAATTCCGTTTGCATGTCAACAATACAGATAAAAAACCCTTCATGGAATTTCGTGTTATTGTAGTGATATTTTTTATGAGATTTCATCCATTTTTGTTTATAACGCTGCTGATTCAGCTAGTATCCAAGATGAAGGAAACTCCGCGACAAAGGAAACGATGTGGCCAGAAGTGATATGGTGTTGAAAACGGTATGTTAGCTGGGCAAACCAAGATTTCGATATGTTATGGGCGCTGCACTTCTGATTTTTGTTGTATCGGAAATTCCCGGTAAAAAGTGACATACCACCCTTTAGCCTGATAAAGCAGCTCTAGCGGAAATTTCCGCTGAAGAACACAATTTTTGCCATGTATTTTCTTTTGAGTGTAAAAATTAAACAATCGAATAACAACGTCTGCGAAATTTCGTAGATGTGCGTAACCTTGCAGATACAAAATCATACAGCTTGACACCACCGAAAACGTTTACGTGACGTATTTCATATCAATAACTAGCCCTTTTGGAGGAGTAAAAACTTCTTCATAATAAAAAAACCGCCGAATAGCATTCATCCCAACATAAATGGAAACCAGTGTGAAGGATCTATTTAAATTTCTTTGTTTCCACCAAACTTAAAGAAGATCTGGAATAATTACCCATAAAAAAGGACACTTCAAAAATCGTTATCCAATGAATTGTCTAGAAGTTCAAACTACCTAATTCGTATAATGAATGGATACAACAAACCCAACCAAATGAGATGGTCATTCTTGGATGAAGAATATGATTGTCGGTAAGAAAGAAAAAGAGGTATTTAAAAATATGCAAGCACAATTGTCTGTATAATTTAAATGGCCTAATTCTTTTTGCTAAAAATTATAAGATTCAAGCCAATCCGTAATTCTACTCCTTTGTGAGATATGTGCCAAACCGGAATACTTTGTTATTAGACTGGATAACTTTCGAATTTAATTAAAAATGCTGAAACAATTTTGGAAAAGTTTTATAACATTAACCGGGAAGTTAAAAGGATTTTAAATTCTTAAATATTTATGAAGAAAAATATTGCACAAAGATTCATGGAAAAAACAAAATGGGCTCTGGTGCATGGATTTGTGAAATACAATGGGAAGGGTTACTTAAATACGAAATCAATAAGTAAATTTGTTTATTAATAATCGCTTATAGTCTTGCCTTTTTTCAGAATCGCCGTAGTGTTAGCTAACCAGATGAAATCCATAAATCTCTTATGTTTGCCTTATAAGGTTGGCATCTTAAACATTAAAGAATGTCTATGAACTCCATTACAAGTTTCTTCAGTACATACTTTATTTCGGATTATGTTAGAGCATGGAGGTAAAAATTAACAAATATATATATTAATATATATATATATAATATATATATATATATTTTTTTTTTTTCAATTTTAATATATGTTATGTTTATATTGTTCACCAATTTATGGATAATTGTTTGGCATAAAAAAAATATTATATTTTTTAGTTATTTTAAAAAATCCAACATACAGAGTTTTCATATTTGTATTTTAGAGCAACGTTCCATTCCTTTATTTTGGCTTCAATGCTACATAGATATTGTTTTGTCATTAAATTTGTCCCAAATATTTTGTATGAACTTAATATTCTTATAATTTTATCAACCTGTTTTCGACATCAAGAATGCAGTTCGAATATTTTTTAATCATGTTTAATATTTACTTAATTGGAGTTTTATTTATGTCTATGTCCATATGAAAAGGATTAAGCCAAATATTAATGGACTGATATCAATTCAATTGAACTACCAAATGGAAGTTGTTTGTTGAGTTGTGTTACAATTTTCTATAAAGATCATGTCAAGCATATTAAACGGTGAGTAATCATTAAAATCGAGTATTTACGTCATAATTCATACCAAACGTCTTCCGGACTTATCCAACCTAAGTAACTATCCCAAACGTCAAATTTTTTCCAGAATTTAAAGTTAAATATAATGTGAATAAATTAGCGCGCTCTTATTTTATTTGTAGTGTAAAAGTCCCTAGGCTAATATCTTCTTAGAAGATCTTCAAAAGTAATACGCGATAATTAGAAATAAAATCAAATAATTTATAATGAGAAAAAAATAATTTTTGAATAATTTGAATTTTTTTACAATTTAAACAGTGGAACTAAATATTGGGACGATTGCAAATGGAAATACTTCTTTGCGAATATACCCCTAGCACGTCACCAATAGTTTCAACGTCAAATAAGCCTAATGAAATTTGGTGGAGCAATTAAATGGTGTATTTCAATACATAAATCGAGAGAATTCGAAGCATGCTTTTTTTGCGACACCGGATCTTTATGGCAAATACAGCAAATTAATAATTTTCCGAACAATTAAAAGCTTCAAAGCAATCACTTAGTTAACACTTTGTTATCGATTGGGCCAAAGAAAATATTGGAGAAAATATTTGTAATTGAATCCCTATCGTTTTTAATGCAATCAAATTCGATACATGCAAGAGAAATGCTTTTGTTGAAGTTTAAAGTAAGTAATAATATCCCAGAAACAAGAAAAAATGGTACGACTGTCAAATTTGCTCTCTTTAGGAAATACCATCGTTGTTATATAGTGACTAATGTGTTTCCCCCATAACGCATTTCCCGTTGTGTAGAAACCACAATTTTTTGGTGACCTATTACGAAAAATTTAACTTGCAGTAATGTAAGGAAAGTAATAAAAGTGCAAAAATATTAAAGAATGGAACATAACTACAAGGTTTGTAAATCATATTAAAAAAAAGGATTTTTTTTATTAATCTTAACCAATTTTGTTTTTAGAATAATTTTACATTCCTAATGCTTGAAAACATTTTATTACCCACCGTTACAAATTGTACCGATTTTGCTCAAATTTAATGAAATTTCGATGCCTTACCCAAAGTTTTTAATTAAGACAGTGATGTATTTTAAAAAAATAATAAAATTAATATGCGCTAATAAAATTCTAAAAAATCAATACATAGACTTTCCACCTCAATTTTTTTTTAGGAAGTCATTAGCCCTGATTTTTGTTCAATAAGACAACATATCTTCTACCAAAATTATTTTGTAATTCTTCTTTGTAAATTTGATTTTGCCTCTTTCTCGATATTTTGGCTGTATCAGTTCTTGACTCCATCAAACGGTGGATGGAGTGGCAACGCCACAGTTCTAAGCATTCACTTACGTCCTCTCATCACCTTTTTAGATCTTCAGCAGAATGTCTTACATTTAAAAAATATAACAACTTTATTAGCATATGTAACGTCAGGGAATGAGTTAAAAATTAAAATATAATTGTTTCGGTATATCAAACAATCAAGGGCTATTAGGACTAAGTGAGTTTTTATAAAACAAGTGGATCATTTTTGTACTATAACGAGGGTGGACCGATATATTGCCCAGTTGCAATTCAATAAATGTTTACAAAAAAAAACTTATGATAATATAGAAATGCAATTTTCTTCCAATTTCGAACAATTTTTATGGTTTTTTCCAAAATATGGGCTCTCATTAGAAACCAAGGCTTTGCGCTATTTTCTATTTGTTTCAAACGTTTCAAAATTGGTTTCCCATATCAACAGGAACTTTTCTTTTTGTAACGGAAAGCCGCGGGAAATTTAAAAAAAGTCCCGGCTTTCCGGCTTGAGTGCGAAAAGTTCGAGAGAAAGATTTCGGAATTAAGCAAAAAGAAATCTAGGGGAACATTGAGATTCCCGTTTCCCACACCTTAAATGCAAAGTGGTTTTTTTTTTTTAATTGTCAAGTGGTCGTGTTTTTGGTCAATACAAAAATGGATTATTGGCCAACTTCCAAAAGTGGGTTAATCTTGAATTCCGATATAAAAAATCGATTTTCTTACTTTTGTTTCTCTAATTTGTTTTGCATATTGTTGCATCACGATGTTATGCAATCTTGAAATTTACCAATTATTGTTAGCACATTTCAATTTATGTGAAACGGATTTGGCACATGATTTGATTCAATACCAAATTGCTTTTTTCCTGTCTGCCAATTTCCTCGCCTTAAAAGTAAACAATTTCCCTCCCTTTGTTAAATTTTTTAGCGCCTCTGCTTCCTAAATCCATCAAGCTTTAATTTTGCTCGCACTCTATAACTTTGGGCAATAAATTCTCTAAAAAGTTGTGTTAGCTTAATTCATTAATGGAATACGAATTGCCCAATTGTCGGTCTTGTAGTTTGACCCGCATGCACCTGCACTCTGCCATTATCATCTGAGAATTATCATTAATGCCTTATCCATTTTTTTAGTTTAATTACCACAAATTAATAATTTATAAATATATATGACAAGTCTAATATATCTCTGTTCTTTTTTCAAATGTACAAAATAAATATTTTGAAAATGTCTTTTGTTTGGCTTGACAAATATTTTTCAAAGGCTTTTTGTTACCTTAATGTTCGTTTCGTTTATTTGAATATCATATAGAACCAAGTAATAATAATTCCCTTTGTGGCGAATTTCAAATTATCTTGTAGTTAATTTTTCTATCTTCCAATTGGTAGTTTAACGTGAATTGTCAGAACCAATTAGAGCTTCTTTTTGATTTTCGTATTCTTCCTGTAAAGTTTTTGAAAAAATATCGAGACTTTGCGATATAGTAACTTCCTGTCCTCAAGCTTTTGCATAGTTCTTGTTGCAATCGTAAAGACTGCTTTGGAGTTGCCTTGCGGTGTTTTTCAATTATATCCAATTTCTTCCTCCTCGTCAAAAATCAAATTAAAATCTCAAACATGCACCGGTAACTGGAGATCCCCGCGGCAATTTTCTTCTTATGATTAGTTTCTTGTGAGCTACTTTGCAGAAGTTGTAAAATGTCCAACCGATTTTTTTGGTGGGATTCTTCTGGAGTTCATGTAATGAAATTTCAGTTCCATTTTGGCATATAAGGAATTCCCTGTGCTTTGCGTACTTCGTGGTCTTCATCATGTGGGCGATGACGCTTTGAAATTTGGCTTGTATGTAAAAAAATAAATTAAACAAATAATAATAATAATAAATATATTTTTTTTAGTAATAAATATTTTTATTTATTGTAAGAAGGGCTAAATGTGCCAAAGAAATGTATGGTATAATACCATAGGTATCTGTAGGTTTAAGGTTTAAAGTGGCAAAGCCGCGTATTTAGTTTCAGCTCTCCTAAGACCTTAATTCAGTCCATTGTGGAATATCCCCTAAAAGTCAAACATTTTCTTTTCCTATTTAAATAGCTTCCAATTTGCTCCAATTCTCTAAAACGCAAATTCCTTTTTGCTTCTAGATCATCAATGGGTCTTTTCGAATTTTCCATATTGATTTTTAATTCAACTAAGAAAAAATATTTTGATTTTTCTACGAAATAACGAAATTTTAGATTTTTTATTTTTTATCCATCGTCAATTGTTATGCTCTCTTGTTGCACATTTTGGTTGTCACACGCACTAATCCTGTAAATTCCGTTAGGAACATCGAAATAATTGGCATACTAATTTCGATTTTAAAATTAAAAAAATAAACTTTACCATATCTGTTGCAATTGCATAATTCCTTTGAATTTTGTTGGATTTTCCTGTTCCCGATTTATTACCTGGTTTTTCCACATTGCAAATGTTCCTTCAAATTCCATCTAACAATAGTATCCTCGTTCATGGTTGTGGGGTGATTTTTTTCTGTAAAACACAAATTTAATATTTGGACTCATTCTGATGTCTACAAGGGAAAAATTCTTTATAACGTAGCAACATATTTAAAAATAACTTTCTTGAAACTTTAAAGCCCTGCTCAATTTTGGAAAATTTTTATTAAAATGTTTTATTCTTTTTTACAAATTAAAATTGGATTAATCTTAACCGTTTAAGCAATAATAACTTTCAGGGATCCATCCAAAGTCGACATTAAACTTTTGAACGTTACAAAAAGCCCAATGCAAATTCAACAAATGTCCGCAATGATGCAAGGGGACCCCATAATTGTTTGATGCAATGACTTTTAATATCACTGGCAAATATTTTTCAAAAGTGGCCCGAAACAATAATTTCAATTTATACCAATTGTTTGACAAAATACTTACTATTGAAACATATGGCATAAGTGGAACGCAAACCGCACAAAATGTTTCCTATAGAAAATTCCAACCTGGTCCAAAAACACCTAATAAGCTTTAAATCTCGAAATCCATTGCGTCCTATGGTTCTCACCGGAGCTCCTGCGAATAAATTGGGAAAATCGAAGGGTATGCATTTTTCTTTTTAAGTTTCTTCAACATTAATTTTCTTCGCAGTAACTGTTTGAGATTCATTTAGCAATTTCCACAGAAGATTTTCCGTTTGGGAACGAATCTTAAATTAAGTAGGAATTCTGGCAGTTATATAAATTAATTATGTTCCTCGGTATTTTTTCTATTAGAAAGCTCCACCAGCTTTTTTGTTCTCACATATTTCTTGTTTTTATTTGTTTATTTTCCCCATTGCAATGAAAATTTCAACTTTTTGGTGAGTGGAAAACTTGAATATGGTAAGGTTTTACAACGCGAGATACCCTTGGTCAACCAAATAGGGATTGCCAAGCCCATAGACATATTTATATGAGAAGGGTATTTTTGTACTGGGAAAAGCCAAGCGAAAAAAACACAATTGAAGCACGTTAAAAAATATAGTTTTAAATTATAATTCCTCCCAATGAATAAAATTTTTGCGTAAAGGAGGTGCATACCTCTAGACGAAAAAATTTCATTCCATAAAAGAAATGCATTGCTTAATTCTATGGTAACGAAAATTTTTCGGTAGCGTTTCAATTTTCGTAGGATGGGGTAACCCACCATCTAAATGAAAATAACTAGGTTTGCCAAATAAGGTTATATATTTTTGGATATGCAAACATGTAAATTTTTACAATCATTTGTGTGTCGTAAAAGTAAAAATGGTCTGTGTAATAATAAGATTCAATTTATTTGAGGAATATTTGGAACAGTATAATTAACAATTTTTTAAAAGCGATTAAGATGGTTTAAAATTTTGGTGTACACAGCCCTGTTTTTTTTGTTGTAGACCCTTAATAAATTGTTTGCTACCGAAAATTTCGCATAGAAGTGGCATACGCGGCCTTGAACATGCATAAAAATGCCCGTGGAAGGAAGTTACATGTTTTAGAAGCTAGTTAATCAAAATTAAAAAAATATTACATACCGATATCTTTGTACAATCTAACATATAAACTTTTGAGGAAGGGCTTAAAGCGCCCGATTCGTGGTTTTGTAGATTAATTCCGCTTTATGAACTTTTCCAAATAGTAACGTAAGCCAATTAAAATTTTTTCCTAAACGTAAATTGGTGATTGGAAGCAAAATGTTAAAAACGGTCGAATACATACGATAATTTTCGTTAGCAAATATAAGCAATATATTTGTTAATGGCTAGCCGAAATTTTGTTAAGAGGTGCAATAATTGTGGCCTTTAAGGCCCCGTATGGGTAACCTGTTAGGGAAAATTTTTTATTGCGCTACTCATAGGAAAAATTGCAATAGGGATTCATAATATAAGTTTTATGTATAGGAAACAAAACCATATACAATCGATAAAATAACACCCTCAACAGAATTTTCGGTTTGAGTAAAAAAATGGACGCAAGAAATTTCTTATAAGGTTCCTTACTGGCCCTTATACCAGCTTGTCCAAATCGACAAGAAGCAATAATACACTTCAAAGAAATTGGGTTTTTAGTAGGGATAGCAGCAAGAAAAGTGTTCTGCTAAAAACAGCAAGAAAGTAAATGCCCTTGAAAAGGGAATGCAGTCACTGTTTGTTTTGAAAATAGCCAACCCATTAATACACCCAAAAGAAATTGTTAGTAAAGGGAATAGCAAGAAAAAGGTCCTACTAACACAGCAAGAAAGCCCTCGCTGAAAATACAGCAGAAAAAGCTCGATTACACTAAAACATGTTTTTAAGCTTTGACTGGAAAAACAAATAAAACTGTCCAACTTAGAGTCCCTATTATTACACAATTAAAAACTAATTTTATGAATATATACTAGTATTTGCCCAAAAAATCTGAATATTTATCAAATTGAGACATAAATAGAAAAAACATGTTTGGCTGACTTGCATTTTAAAGGAAAGCTTGTAAGTATATTAACAGAGCCCAAAAAATGTTTTTGGCTCCTTAAATATGCTTTGGGGAAAAATTGTAAATAACCTAAAAAATTTTAATAATTTTGTTTTGGTCTACACAACGCGCTGAAGTACAAAAAATATAAGCAGCAGACCAATCAACAGCAAGAAATTTGTTTCTATGAGTTGTAGCTTTAAATGGTTTGGTCGAGGATGAACCTAATATATATATATATATATATATATTATATATATATATATATATAATATATATATCATATAATATATAATATATATATAAATATAATATATATATATATATATATATATATATTATATATATAATATATATATATATATATATATAATTATATATTATATATATATATATATATATATACTTATATATATATATATATATATATATATAGTATATATATGAATATATATATATATATATATATATATATACTATATATTTTGTTTTTTTTATTCTCCGAAGTAAATAATATACATTGTGTACAATGTGGTAACAGGATACGCCAGAGTAATCAATGGCTTACTAATCGGAACTCGAGACTGACCAGTAAACTTGCCAGTTTCATGAAACACAAAAAAAATTCGACCTCGAAGACGAATCGTTCGTCTAGATTGAAACTTAAAATAACTTTAGATATAATTCCTAGAAATCCTTAATTTAGTGATTGAACCTCATTATTTATGAATCCTAACTATCGAACACCCCATCACCACCAAAATCCCAAATATTGGGATATCATGAAGATTCTGCGGAATGTCAATTGTTTCGGTGTTTTCGATTAGTAAATCATAAATAATGAATTTCATGACAAATTTCAAGACTTTCTAGGAAATATATGCTAAAGTTATTTTAGTTTCAATCTAAGACAGAAACGATTCGCCTCGAGTCGATTTTGGTTTGATGAAAGGCAGTAAAAATTGGATGGACGACTAAGCCCGTTAATAAAATTGTCTCTATTCCGGCGGCAATAATTCATTATAAAAATCATTTGGAGTTTATCCGAAATCAAATCCTTACATTTCAATCAAATTGTTCTGAGGTACATTTTTTGATACTAATTGCAATTTGTAGGTTGAAAAGTTCATAATTTTTTTGGTAGAAAATACAACAATTATTTAATAATTTTTTTCCCGATAACAAATATAATATTTTTTGAATTAATTGACGGACTACTTTGAGTCGAGAATGAGTCGATATAATTCGTCGGCGGCCGTGACCTCTGGTCATGGCATTTGAATGCAATTTCTATTAAGCTTGCCAACAGCAAAAGAACGAAGGCAGAACAAAATGGAAATGAAGAAAAATTAAGTTAGCGTAACAAAATTGAATGTAATGAACAATATTTTTTTGAAGATTTCATTAAAATTTTTATTATATCATTATATTCTTATGCAGCCCGTAAATATCTTTTTGCCATTCCCTGCCCGAATTACAAGGAATGAGATTAAATATAAAATAATACGGCGACAAATAAAAGTTTAATGGTTTTTTGAAAATGTTGTGTTACTGTTAGAAAGTCAAAGTTGTGCAGGCTTAAATGGACGATTTCGGCTGAATGAAGGAGGAGAGCCCGTTCAATAGTATTAACTTGGAGAAATATAAATTTTGTGGGTGACATTGTTCCAAACCGTCAAATATCTATCGATATATTTTGTGAGCCGTCTTTAAAAATCCTTTTTGGCCCAAGTGAATTGAATTTTCATCCCATTCAGCTATTCTTACATCTTCCCAGAAGCGTTATGTTTTCATGTATTGATAAGATAAATTAGATTTTGATCACAATTTTCTTGGATATCGTTCTTGCTATGCACTTTTTAATATGGTTTCTTTTTTTGCCAAAGCTAAGGTATGCTCCGCTTCCCAGAACTCGACTAATGACAAAATTTTGTGTTTAAACTTTTATACGAAAGTTGCAATTACTCCCAAATATTCCAAAATATTTTTGAGTATATTTAAATTTACTACAAATTAGCGACACTTCGAAAAGCTAAGACGAACATATTTACCTACTCCTTTCTGGGCGAAAACCGATGTTAAAAACAGAAGGAAGAAAAATGTTTTTTAACGAAATAAGCAAATTTAACCTCGAAAAAAGTTTCGGTCAAATAAACTCGAATAACGACCTCCCCGTAATATTTAGATTTCGATCAAAATTTGTTCGATTATCGAATGGCCAGTGATTAGCCCCCAGCTTGGTAATAGTGTTCCCAATCATTTCCCCGAAGTAAATTTACCATTAAAATGAAATGAAAATTGGAAATCGGAATTATGAACACATTTTTTAACGGGCAAATATTTTGACCCAAAAAATGAGTTTTCAAACATTATTTCCAAGAACCATTTGTTCCCAAATATCTGGAATACGGGTTTTTTGGAAACTAAATTCCTACCAGTGATGTTATATATCCCATAATGAGCTTAAAATATGTTTTCCTGGTTTGGCTGTGGCGGACGGATTCAATGTTTTGATTTCTGTCAAAATATTTGCCCAGTGTGACCATGGATAGCAATTAGACCTTAAATCATTTCTAAAAAGATAAAACACTGCGCATTTTAATTTTTCAAAAAGAGTTGTTTTAAGTTCCATAATTTGACGCTTTTTGGCTTGTAAAACAGAGCCCAAATGCTTTTGGAATACGAAAATAAAGTCAAGCTGTTTTCCGGCGATAGTACTTCCGTTTCCGGCAATTATTCCGTTGTTTTGTCCTTCCAAAGAAATAGCCTTTTCGTTTGCTAGGTGATATCGTTGAAGGTTTGCTTAGGATTAATTGATTGAGTCAGTAAATGTCATTTTATATTCCGCATCCGAGCAAAGTTTTTATTATCTTTACGCATTTACTTCGACCGCAACCCTGCAAAGATAATCTCAATTTAGTACTAAATAAAGATCAAAGCTTCAAATCATAGACACCTATCTACCTCATTAGTCACTATTTATAATGGATCAAAAAATCCAGAGCAATATTCAAAGCTTGGGAATTTCTTGGCGAGTTCTTGAATGACTTTCGGCGGCAATAATGAGAGAGGGTTTTCATCTTCCCCAAACTCATTGCCTGTTATGTAAGCAATCGACTGTTCCAATTGGCCTTGGGTTTGGGGCATAAGCTCTTTCATGATCCGTTATAACCATTTTCAGGGTCCTTGAGACCACATCTTCTTGGCCTTCTATGTTATGCCTTTAAAAGCTATTTAAATGGTGTTAAATGCGGTTGCGAGTATTCCCCCCAAATACCTTTTGTTCGTTGCATACCAAATCAAACACTTCATTCTTTGAGTCCCTTTTTAATTTTGTGTAAAGGCTGCCCATAATAAACCAAAAACTACCCCCCCGAGTTTTCTTCTACTAGTCCCATTTATCAATTGGTCGCCTACTCATTTGGTTTATTTATGTGTAATTGGCTAGAGGAATCTTTTAAATTCAAAATATCTTTATTCCGTTTATTGGGCGAATATTGGTTTATTATTTTCCGAAATATATTAACAGGAAATAAATGTCGGAATAAATTTTGTGCAGTGAAAGTGAATTGGTCCCAAGTAATCGGAGATGGTGCAATAATATGTACTAAGAGGTAAACTAATGTTGACGCCTGTTGGTTTAAATTTATGGAGAAAAGAAAATGGCTTTAATTTCCAGCGTTGGATAATACCCGGCCTAGGATAGAAAACTAAGTTTTAGTCTAACTAATGAAATACAAAGAACCTCAAGCTTGAAACAACAGATTTTTTTGATTAAAAAAAGAAAAACTTGAAGAAGAAAAGCCTTAAGATTAATTAAGCCTTAAAGGTGGGTATTAAGTTTCGATTTTAGCCGCTAAAGGTGTAGTACTAATGTTCCCGGGTTTTTTTTCACCCCAACAAAACTAATTTAAAAGTAAGCAAAATATATATTATGGCAAGACGATTTATATTTTGAATCAGAGTCTTGGCAAAATAATGGATGGAAAAGAATCCAAGAATTGAATTTGTAAATAATTTTAATATTTCTAAATTAATTATATTAAAAAAAGTAACCGTGGAAACAAGCTGGGTTTCCAGCTTGAAAACTGAACATAGTAACTCAGCTTTTTAAAAAACGTAATTATTTTCACGAACCTCACCAAAATCGCTAAACGTGAAAAAAAACTATAAAGTAAGAAAAAAGGCAAATAAAAATTATAACAATATTTGTTGCAAAATGTTTTTTAAACTCGAAACTAAATACTGCACCTTAAAGAAGTATTAAGTTCGAGTTTTAGCCGCTAAAAATTCGCAATTTTCACGAAATTTAACTTTCTCTAAAAACTCAATTAAAAAGAATATAAACCTTTATGAAAAAGTTGCTTTGAGGTAATTGCCCTCAAATTTTTATAAAAATTTGCATCAAAAGACAGGCTACAATTTTAATACTGTTTTTTACCGAATAAAATTTGATGCAAAATTTTAAATATAACTTGACCGGGGAATAGCCCGAAGCAACTTTTTATAATTTTTTTTACATTCTTTTTAAACATGGATTATTAAAGAAAAGTAAATTGGTGAAAAATGGCAATTTTTAGCGGCTAAAACTCGAAACTTCATACTCCCTTTAAAGGAAAAAAATAATTATAACAGTGGTTACTGTGTTTGGAACACCGAACCACGATTTAAAGGTTTGAAAATGTCGTCCCCTTCAATAGGAATTTTGTTCTTGTAATAGTGTGGTTTTTTGTGTTATCAATCCAATTTTTTCGTTGTTTGCGTCTTTGGTAACATCAGCTGTAAACCAAAGATTCCGAGGAACTCCTGCGACAAAATATGTCCAAAGTGGATCTGGTGTGAGGTGAGTAGGTTTTGGCTGGGAAAATGGGGAAACGCGGTATCAAAGTGCCCTATTTACAGATGGGAACACTCTTCAGATTACGGCTGCCCTATCAATTAACTGAAATGCGGCGCGCCCCCTGCACTTACCTGGTTTCAAGTTGGACCACAAAACTCATCGGCATATCGTGACATATTTTGCTCCCTAACAAATACACGACAAAACTCCTGGCTATTGGCCACGCAAACGGAAATTTTTGGCCTAGAAACTAGACTTGGAAAATCAAAAAATTCCTTATGGAAAATTTTCTTTTAATTATTTCTTTCTTTATGGCTGTAAGCTTTTCGAATTTTGTCCAATACGCTATATTCTGGAATATCACATAATTTTGTCGCATCTTTAAAGAGTAACTTTTTAATCGCATTTAGTAACAATCATTTTCCACCTTCTGAAATATAGTCCAATTCATATGCCTTGTTATCGTTTTTGACAGAAACTCGCATTGGCCTCGAAAATAAAAATGATGATTCGGTAATATAACGAAACGGAATAAAATATCCGGAAATCATAATATTGAATAAACTTTTGCGCCATATAATTCCGTATAAAAAGAGAATCAAAATGAGTAGTTGACACCATGAAAATGATAATGGTTAAAAAGAAAACGCGCGGTGGTAAAAAGTTTTTGGTTTGGCAATTATACAAAAAACTAAGCAGTTTCCCAAAAATGAAATGTTTGATGTGTAATGCATGAACAAAAGATATTTGGGAAATACCTGCCAAATGCGTTAAAGACAGTTTGAAAAGTTAAACATGAACATGAACGCCAAGAGCCTTGGTGGCCATTCAAAATGTCCCCAGAAATGGTTAGAGCGGATTGAAAGAGCTGTGCGTCCCCTCCCCAAGGCAATTGAAACAATCTATTTCCCTTTCCATAACAGGGAAATGAACACTTTACGAAGGACGAAAACTCAACAACATTTCAATCAGAAAATCACTACTCGCCATAAAAATTTCCATTTGAATGATGAACCAGAATTTTGAGATCCATATACCGACAATGAGGGTAGTAGCTAATAGATTGAAAATGTTAATTTACTTTTTTTTTTATAACTGTTTAAAGTGGTTTAAATGTTTTCAGTGTCCTGGTGGAAATGGGAAGACGGAAAGTAAAAAAACTTTGTGCAATCAGATGATAAAGAAACCGTTTCGGATAAGTTGAAAGATACTTTCCGATTCACCCACAAAGCAAAAGGACTTACTCTTTTGGTAGGAAAAGAAAATTATTGCTGAAACAAGAGTACTATCCCGGAAAAAGCTGCTTTAATTTTTTCGTAATTCAAAAACATTATAAATCCTGGCTAACAAGCCAAAAAAGCTACAAATATGAATTACAAAACAGCTAACTGGATAATTAAAAATTTTCTGTTTTGGTTTTTGGTCTTTGGCTAAAATTTATACTGCAATTTTTCTAATTCCCCCTAAAGAATAAATATTTATTTAAATTGAAAAAGTTTATTTTTCGTTAATTCGCCGATTATTAATTTTTCTTCGTGTCGATTGTACATGAAACTCTCTTATAGCTCACGAAAATCTGAATTTTAACATATAGGAAACATCTACAAACGGCAAAGCGGCTTAATTATCCTAATCTAATTCATGTTATTGATAGGCAAACATTAATCCCATATATTTGGAATCTGATGTTTTTGGTTTGGAGTACTTTTTATTGGTAATTTAACGCTATATCCGGCCATGGGCTTCAAACCTACAAAATCGAGCAAATAAATATAAATAAATTCACAAAATGGATATGCCTGAAAGTCCGTTAAATATCACATACAGTTTTGGTCGCGAGTAAGGCCGTTTTTGTCGCGGGAAACTGTATCCCGGGAATTTGCTACTTTTTTCGCTTTCCCGCATTTTCCCGGGAATGAAGAGTGTGGGAATTCCCATCGAATTTTTCGCTTACAATATTTGTAATATATAATAGAGGGTTTTAATATGGCAAAAATGACAGTTTGAAATCTATTGTTAAAGTAAAGATTTTGGAAGTGTAAATGTGAATGAGGTATTACATGATAATGTTTTTTCCCGTTTTGGGGAATTTTGACAGCGGTAAAATCGAAATAAGTATCTTTCATTTTCACCCAGCTTTTTTTAAATGTTACAAAAAATTCCAACAAATATTAATAGTATTTCTTCCGCGAAAACTATAACCGAACTTCTATGACTTAATTACAAAAATTATTTTCGTATTTTTTAGTCATGATTTATGGCTGAATGTAAAGAGATCCAACAATAATAGTATATTGCGAGTGTCCCCAAGGCAGCGCCTTGTAATGTTAACCTTAGCTTTAGGCGATATCAAATTTAATTCAAATGCCCTAAATGTATGCCCACATTGTTATAAACTTACCTCAAGCAAGACTCATCACACTTGGACCTTTATTAAGGAGAATGTGAACTGTAATAAATGCACTTTTTTTATTAAAACAATTCCCGAATTTTGCCGGTAATTTTTGCATAATGCGCTTTAACAGACTATCAGTTATCCCGGACGACAGTGCCTCAGTGTCGAACAGTGATCCCCATACATTGTGGCACAATATAAGTTAAAGTCCGGAAGGCCATAATGCGATACTGCTGCCAAATGTTTTATGGGATCCGATAACACATTTACCGATTATTAGTCATTCGCCGAACAAGTCCGTAATCGATTCCGACACACTATGTAAAGATTCTTTACAAACACACAGACATTGTTCCCGTCCGGAATAACTGATAGTCTGTAAAGCGCAATAACTTTGGGTCCTTTAATTCGTTCAACTGAACCGCCTTTCAACTTTTTTCGAATGAAACAATTCAATATTATCTTAAGTCCACATCTGTAATTGGTCTCATAACTTTTTCTGAAATGCAGGAATTTTATTTTTCCAAAAGTTCGTTTTAACACTTGGAACGAAGCAATGGAGTTTTTGTTTGTTTGTAAAAGATTGTTAATGTTGTCATCCCGTTTTTTTTTATTTATTTATACACAAAGTAGTAAAAAAAGCCCTAAAGGCAAACAAACGCTACTATTATAATCAAAAATAAAAATACTTAAATTATAAGATAAAAATTGAATCCATGATAATAAAATTAAAGAAAATTAATTTTTTGGTTTGGCATTTTTGGATACATCAGCTAATATCCAGATCGAGGAAACTCTGCGATTAAAATGGGTCTGATTGGTGCTGTCTGGTAGATTTGGTTGGGCAAGCAAAAAAGTTGCCGGGCGTCATGTAGCCCCTTGGCTGCAGATGACCACACGACAAGAATACGCTGCTAATCAATCCCAAACTGATGGGTAAGGAAATGCGGGAAAGCGACAAAAAATTGATTAGATTAATTCAATGTTATTAAAGACAACAAAAATCCCGGGATTTTCGGGACGGAATTTATCCCGGGTAAATGTAAATAATCAATAATGGCTCCTCCTAGCTTGAAAAATATATGAAAACTTATACAATGGCACGCAATGTATTTCTTATGGGAGAAACTAAAAACTACCATGTCGCTGCTGCCATGTATCGATAATAACGTCTCACAAAATTGTAGGTGGCAAAAATTGATATGACTCGAATACCGATAGAGTTATATACAAATTTTTATTGAAAATATTTCTGCCTTTTTCTCTTACCATAGGAATGTTACGACATCGCGTAATAAATGTTTTGCAATACGCAGTTATTTTGGTTGACATTTCATACTGAATACTGAACACACCTCCTTTGACATCATGTGACCAAATACAACTCTACTGTCATTTTGGAGTAGAAAAAAGTACGTACATTGTCGAAGAATCCCGTTTGTCATATGATCACGGACAAAAATGCTGCGAAATTTAATAATTTTCTCGTTATTCGTGGTGGCAAGTAAGTAAAATAAAACAGGAATAATAAATCCCTAAAATTACCTGCAGATATTGAAATCATTTTGTGGAGTTGTCGCCCGAAAATGAAGGAAAGAGTGTGAAAAACGATAAGAGATGATAAATCTGTGTGTATGTGTCATTGGAAAAGGGGGTTGCTGCAAATGTGAAAAAATATCTATATTGAACTGTTTCTATATTACTAATTATTCACAAAACAACCAATGGTGTAACAAGTATTTAATTTTTGTATTTTCAGTCCGTGCATCGGGTGAATTCACCATATTGAGCACACCTAAATCCTTGTCTTTCAAGGGCAATGAACCACTGGCGAGTCAATACATTGGCGATGTTGTTTATGCATCATTGGGTAATGCTGTAGCTGGAGACGCCCAATGGTCGGCTTTGACCATTGTTGATCCCTTCAATTTGCCCAAAGTTGTTGTAGCAGCCTCATTGAATGGTGTCGCTCATTCTAAAATTGCTGGAGCTGGAAAAAGTTACGAAATTCAGGGCAACTCGGTTCGCGAAGCCTTGAATGGTGTCTCAGCTCAATTGGAAGCCGACAATGAACCTGTTTGTGATTTCGATTTTGAAGACTTCGAAGAAGGTGTTGCTGCCTACAAAAGCGTATTTGGAGACGCAAATATTGAAGCTGTGGCTAAAACGCAGTATTTGAATTCTGAATTGCATTCGGCTGATAAGCAATTTGTACAAACTATTGCTTATATAAATGCTATGACCGATAATCTGGCTAATATGCCAAAATCATGCAATTTTATTGCGGTGCGTTTGTCATCAGATTCTGTGGCTAAAGCTCATGGTGAGAAGTCCGAAGCCATGAATGAGGCATTGGATCTCTATACCAATGCTGTAAAGAAATTGAATACTGCTGTCCAGAAGGCAAACAATAATGAAGCTTTGGTCGTTTCCATTGTCAACAAATCGGAGAAATCTCGCTCAAAACGTGATACACCAGAACCTAATAAGGTATGTATTAGAGAATTACAATTATTGACAAACAAAATATTAAAGGTAAATCAAGAATTGAGGCCTTGAAATCGTGTAGATACAAATAATTGTCTTACAGCAGAAAAATGGTTTTTAAAAACATGTCAAAATGACTGGGAGAATGCTAAGGTGCATTCAGTCATGGAAGCTATTTTCTGGCAAAGTTCATTTTTTAGCCGCCAAAGTTTCTACCTTGTTACGAGTGTAAAAAAAACATCTTATCGAATTTTAATGGAATCACTAATTGTTAAAAAACGAACATCTATTGGTATGCAACATTTGCTCATTCTGAATAAGAGATCAACCTTGAGACACCCTTGGATAAAGAAGTGAAATCCACTGAAAACCCATCATCGATTGTTGTGAGCCACGTCCTGTGCCCCGAAAATGGCTATCATGAAGTCACTAAAATCCACGATCTTTTATTGACAACCAGTTGAAAAAGGTCTACTGTTGTATAGTAAACCTGTTTAACCCTCAAGTAACTACTCTCGCTTTCTCTATACCTCTCCTTCCTTTATTAGTTTTACAAAATAGGACTTGGAAACTTTAAGCTATGAACATGGTGTCTGATGGGTCTACTACGTCAACAGAATTGTTAGAACTATGTCAGTCCCAATCCCAGAGGATTAAACGTTGCACAAGAAAAAAGTGTTTAACGGTATTTAAGCGCAATAGGAAGGAGTTTTTGTGTAGTTTACAGACATGGAGAAGAGCGGCCCATATCGATTACCTGAACAAAGCCAAATTGATTACATAAAAATTGTTCAATGTTCAAGCTCTTTGATCCAAAGCTCCGATCCAAAGTATTTTCTCGATTTGACACCGTGCGCCTTTTTTCATTGCAATCGTTAACAATTTCTTTCTGGGCACAAAAATCAGTCGAATGAGTAGGTCGTCATTTAGACCCACGACCGTCTACGTAAATTCTTTTCTAAGTAAAAGTCAATCTTTTTACAAAGGAATAAAAATGTACAACTTCAATTATTTTTTGCATCAAAATTATTAGACCAACATTTTAGAAAAATTGGTTATGGTTATACTCGAACCGAATCTTGCCATTAATATGATCTCGTAAAGATAAATACCAGTTGTTTAATTTGTCGTATTTTTTCATTTTTCAGGATTACAATTTGGCTGAATACTACAACGATGACTATCCAGTTATCTTCAACATCATCTTGTGGTTCATGGTTACATTCGGATTTGCCTTGTTGGCTATCTGTTACGCTATTGGATCAATGGATCCTGGACGCGATTCTATAATTTATCGTATGACCTCCACCAGAATGAAGAAGGACAACTAAATAGTTAATATTCCAGAATTGTTTATATGCATATTCAAATTATGTATTTGTTAATATAAAGCAAAGGAGGCTGTTTTGTTTTTTCTTCTTTCAGGTGTTATATTCCCTTCAGGTGATCTTAATATCGATCATGTAAAAAATTTTCTGAAAATTAATAAATTTCCAACAGCAACCCTAAGACACCTATCATAATAATAATAATATACAAACATACAACAACAACAATAATACCATACTTGTAGCATAATGTTTTTTTTTTAAGTTATAAGGATTCATATATAAGTATTAATTGTACGCAAGAAAAATATACATAAATGTAGAACAAGTTTAAAATATGGGGTCTTTTCATATATTTAATTTTATTTAGCTGCAAGAGTTAGTTGTTATTACCGTTTGTGTAAATCTATTCCAATACCTTTTTAATTTGTTTTATCTTCGTTTTGTTTTTGTGTTTCTTAATTAAAAAAAAATATTTACTTAAAACTCAAAAATACGTGTGTTCTAACAAATTATCCTAATGTATTAAAATGTAAAAAGAAAGAAACAACACTGAGAAATAAATTGTTGAGATACTACAATAGTAAATTTATATTGAGTTTTTATTGCAAATTGAAATGGAACAACAGAAGGAAATAATACTGTGCATAGTCTGATCAAACGCTAAATTTTAATTTTCGGTTAAACCCGGAAAATTTTTTTTATTTGTAATCGCACAGAAAATACTGTTTGGGCAAACTATGTGCCTTTTATCTTAAACGTGGGTACTTAATTCCAGTTTAGCTGCTAAAACAAAAATAAATCTGTAAAACAAGAATAAAATTATACATTTTGTTATGCCTTAAGGTGGGTATTGAGTTCGATTTTAGCCGCTAAAGTCGTAATTTTTTCGCGATTTTCTTAATTAATCCACTTTAAGGAATACAAACTTTGTGAAAATTTGCTTTGGGATATTTTCCATCAAGTATTAATAAAAAATTTGCAACAAATATATATAATTTTATGATTTTTTACTTTTTTTGCGATTTTAGCGACTAAACCCGAACTTAATACCCACCTTTAAAGGGAAATGATTCAAAGAAAACAATTGAATTTTTTTTTTTATTAATAGTAAATAATGTTTTCAAATTTTATACGTTTTGAATTAAAATTGTTGTCCAAATTAACCCTTTAACTAAATAAGCCAAAAATTCCCCATAAAAAATAATATTTTGCTCCGAAAAAATATGTATTTTTATATTTTTATAGTATTATATTCATTTTTATTCAAATCCATGAAAAAGCTATTATTATATGCCTATGTTCGTATATCGACTACCAGGTGAATGTGAATCAATTCCGCAATTTTGTTGTTCTACTCCCCATATTCACGGTAATTTCGTGAAATTTAATTCGCTATGTCATAGTGGAAAATTTAATCATCTCTGCGATGTATGCGATCCGGTGTAAAAGTTATCACTACAGGTTCTGGTTTATATTTGATTTCCATTCTAGTGATTTTTTTGGTATTTGTCTAACATAGCTTGATGATAGAAAAGTTCAAAAAAGACAGTGGAATTTCAGGGCAACAAATTATTACGTTCGTGGATTTTTTGTGAATAATTGGAAACGAAATTCAAGTGGTAATCCGAAAGTGGGTGATTATTTGAAAGCCATTTTCTGCTACATCATATGCATTTTTGAACTGAATCAATCACAAAAACTTATTGAAAAATACGCGTAAGTCCCAAATTTATTAATTGATTGCCTAAATATATTTCAATGTTTTATTACAAGCCATTAAAAAATTGATTTGATATTCTAAAGAAAAAATTTCAAATTAATATAACAAGCACAACGGACCAATAAACTATATTACAAACAAGTACTTTTATCTCTGAATGTGTTGTATTACAACCATTTTGAAACACTTTCAATTAAAAAATAAATTGGATAAATTTTGTGTTTGAATTCAAAAAAACTTTATTCTTTCCTTCCTTGAAAGCTTATTGAATTTCACATAACTCTCAAAATTGCCAACAGGGTGTAACGGTAAAATGTGTTGCCATCTTCGAAATTGAACGTTGTCTGGTACCCCTGTTAACAATTTACTACCATGTGGCCACTCATAACGTGCAAAATCGGCCGATTGTCCACTAAGAATGTCATAGAACCAGAGACAACAAGAAAGACCAGATACAATTTCACTCAAAACAGAAAAAAAGTAAAATAAATTTCCAGAAGCTCGAAATTGTAAAACTTTACAAACATGTCGGGATTGAAAATCGAATCTGCTGAAGTGTAGTTTGATAAAAGTTTCCATTTATTTCCTTTATAATGTAAATGAGTTCTATTTCAGCGTTTATCCGTTTGATACAACAATATCTGGAAGGAGGTCGAAGTTTATTCAAAACTTTTACAAACCCTTCAAGATAAAACGCGGCGTATCGCTTGAAATTACCGTCGACAGTGTTGATGGATTTGTTACAGGACATTAACAACATGGACAATTGGGACACAGTGCTAAAATACAGCAGAGTTTAAGTTGCAGGACAAAAAGCCTATTGAATTTGTCATGGACAAATTGTTCTTAAACTGATAGAATTAGAGAATGGGTGCAAGCACGTTCCCGTTTGCGGCAAACAGACCGATGATATGTTAAAACAACTGCTAGAGCCAGAAAGATTAATATACACTTGGGTAAGTAAATCTCATATTTATGCTTTGTTGTTTTTATCAAAATTGTGTTGTGCCCTGGATTACGCGGAGTTCATTCTGATTACTTACACAAAGAACGGCCATGATCAGTCAATTCCACTGACTTTTCGTAAGGCAGTTGATTGGCCTTACATACCACATAAGATTTCTGGGATGAGTGAGGCTGGCTCTGCAGTTAAAACAAATTCAGCATTTTTTGCATTTAAAAACACGTATTTACACACTTTCGCATAGGACCAAATAATTAACAAAAATTCCTAGTTGACAGCCTGTGCTCAATTGTCCACAGTTTGACTCTGACTTTACCTTTCCGGTCCTCTATAGATTTTTATGTCTATTCTTCGTAGTAATGAATTTTAACTGCTTACAACAACAACAGCGAGCTCAAAATTCATCCAAGGCCTACTAATTTCAATGCTTATGCTGGTTGAATGTTTATCTAAGAATTACTTGGGGGAGTTGAGTTACTTGATTCAGACTTCATTTACTTTTATAAACCCGATTATATGGCAAATATGAGTAGGGTGTTATCAATTACTGGGGAAAGGGCCGGCCATAAAGATTCGGAAGCAAATATCTCTCTCTT
>PGFW01032729.1:38006-49280 GCA_003123925.1 Haematobia irritans | reverse complement strand
ATTGCCCCTTGGCAAATGTAGAGAGTCATATCGAATTTATTATTCACTCAAAACTCCTATAAACATGTTGCAGAGTAATGGTGGCTTTATTCACTTTCGATATTCTCATTTCAGTTCTCTCTCACTCACGCACACATTCAATCTATCTGTCAATTACACTCAACAAAAGAGCACAGTTAATAAAATAGTGCAAGTAAGAAACAGGGTGAAGAAAGAATAACAAAAAAAAAATGCATAAAATGTCAAACAAAATAAAACGATGAAGGAAATGTAATGGAAACGTCAAAACAAAAACCAAACAAAACAAAAATAATCAAAAACAAAAAACATGAACATAAAAGTGGAAGAGAAATAAAATAAAGTATCCACTAACAGTTGCTGCTGCTGCTGCTGCGACTGCTATATTTTGTTGTAAGCTCTTCACATGATATGTGCATAATTGAGAAAGAGAGCAGGTTTTCATACGTTTTGCTCAATGGGGTGTACGTACCAGTGTTGCCAATTTTGGTGCTTTTAGCACCAAAATTTAGTGCTTTTTGATTTCTAAAAAGCACCAAATTTGCCTTTTTGGTGCCTTTTCAAAAAAAGCACCAACTTGGTGCTTTCTGGCATTTTCATTTAGTGCTTTTGGTGTTTTTTTTTTTGAACAGTATTAAGTTTAATTGATACAAAAATTTTGATTAGACTTTCAAGAGCCGAAGAAAGTCAAATTTATTGCCAAATATAGAATTTGATTGTTATGAAGTTGGTATTGATTATTTTTTAATTAATATTGTTATTTAGGGTATTCTGTAGGAAAGTCGAACGATGAGTGCCGAATTTTTGAATTTGGTAAAGATGTCATTAAAAACGTTGTATTAAATTCACAAAAAGCACGCAGAATTGGAATAAGCAATAGACTTCTTCCATATATTAATATTTTGAAAGTTGAAAAACATGACTGATCAAAATGAATTGGACGAAAGCATTAAAACTGATCAAAGTGTATACTTAAATAGCGGTTCATAATGGTGAGTACTAAGTTCGAGTTTTGCCGCAAAAGTGAAAACTATATCAGTAAAAACGGTATAAAATTATGCATATTTGCTGCAAATTTTCACAAAGTTTGTATTCCTTAAAATGAATTATTAAAGAAAAGTAACCGTAACTTCTTAAAATTCAATTCATAATACATCTTCGGAAGTTTTTTTTTTTTTTTTTTTTTTTTTTTTAGTAGAGCATTTAATTTTCGATTTTGTGGTGGAAGGTGGTATGTTAGAATTTATAATATATTTTTGGTGCTTTTTGGCCTTGGGGAGTTGGCAACACTGGTACGTACAATCGTTGGACGTAGTTGGCTTCGTCGTTCGTCTCGGTATACAACAAATGAGAAAATTGGTCAATTAATTTTGCCTAAAGGTTTATTTATGACTTTACGTTGTTGTTTCTGGCACTTACAGCCCCCCTCTTTTCTGTTTTATCTGTATTTCGTATGGGTTTGCGCTTTTATTGTTTTTTTTTTTTTTTTGTGAGAATAAATTATGACGGCTATATGGAAATATTGTAATTGTAATTAAGAAATGACAACTTATGGTTAATTTTAATGCAATGATTCATATCATTGTCTATAATCGACTTGGGTCTTGGGATAAATCGCGTCATAATACATTTGTAATTTATTTGATTTTTTATATTATATTATTACTTATATATTTGCGAATATTTTAAAGGCTTTTGCATGCGTGAAAAAGTAGGAGTAGGCTTTTAAAGCACCAAAGCCAATTTAATTTTTTTTAGTTCATGGAAATTTCTACGTTTTGGTTAAAATTTTCCTAATATTAGAAACTTTCCTTCACTTAATAATTTTGGTTTATTTGATTTTCTGAACCAAAAAAAGAAAAGAATTATATTATTAATAATATTTTACTAAACAGAAATCAATCACAAAATTAATTGATCCAATTATATTTTTAACTGAAATTGCTTCAATCACGATAGTTATAATATCAATCGCAGAATTAGTTAGAAAAAAATAATTGTTTTTTTTTCGACACTTTCAATTAATTCATTAATTGGCTTAATTAAAACCATTTTTATTATTACATCTCATAAATTTTCTTGAAGTTGTTGAAAAATATTTGTTTATTTTTATCACACACAAAGAAAATTTCATTAAAATTCAGCCAACGAAAAGTTTTCATTGATATAACGAAACAATTTCATTAAATAGAATGAAAATATTCGCTAATAGTTACGAAACGTTACCGTGATTTTACAGAAAATTCGTTATCGTAGTAACGAAAAATTTCGTTTGTATTAACGAATTTGTTTCACTGGCCCTGACTTTTAACGGACACATTTCGTTAATATAACGAAACTTTTTCTAGTAGTCCATATCTCCATTTGCAACATTTTCTTTCCTGGTGGGTTCACATGGAGCATGTTTTTCATAATATCATAACAATTTTGGCATTGATGTTAGCATTTTTTTAATTTTCTTCGAAATCGTAATGTTCTCCGCGAGGACTATTTTATTTTACAGTTTGGGACCTGGATTTGGGATCACCATAAAAACTTTCCATATTATGATTATTTAAAATTGAATTTTATTAAAACCACAAATAAAACATGCTTCGAATTTTTAGCATAGCGTTATTTATCAAAAAGAAAAGCGCATACCGGACTATTTGGAATATTTTTGATTTTTCTGCAAGAAGCTTGCCACAATTTCTTCCAAATCATTACTTTCTACACCCATAGAAAAAAAATCATTGAATGGCGTGTCATTTTAAAACGATCCGTTCATGAAAGTGAATACAACACACACCATGTGTGTGTCCAAACTGAGAAACGACCGGGTCCAATCTGAACAACGTAAAAATGACACCATGCGTGCAAAAAACAACAACCAGCGTTCATGATCTGACACGTAATGTCTCGAATTTATAAACAAAATTTTCAAAAAAAAAAAAAAATCCGCTACCGCTGACTCGAACCTGCACTGAAAAAAAATATTGTCGTTGAGGTCAAAGAAATTCATGTCTTTAAAATACGAATACAAATCTTTGCTTAGCCATAGAAGACGCATTTTCTCTAAAATAAAGTTATATTCCTTGTCCAAAGAGTCGATAAACTTCAATGCAGTCGTATTGTTCCTTATTATTAAAGTGATTTGAGCTTAAAAATGTGGTATCTTAACAGTGAAAGAAGAAAGCTTATAGGCTAAAGGTGCAACTTGACTTTAATAATTCAGAAAAAAATCTCTTTAAATTTTAATGAAATTGTCTTTAAATTTGTTGTCCTTTTGCATCTGTGACTACAAAGCAAAAAAATCCGTTCCAAATATAGGAACATGTTTTTTCAAAACTTTATTTAAAGAAGTTTTTTACTTCAACACATAGCAGTTACTATTTCTACTGGAAGTCGAGTCCTTAATATTGTGGACAAAAATAAAAGTGCCGTTAAACTCGTTTTTAAAAGACTTTGATAGCATATGAAAGAAAAAATACTGGAGAAAGCGAAAAATTAAAATTATGCTTCTAAGAAAGCAACTACACAAACCTTAAATTTAAAACAGAATTGCTGTCTTAAAAAGTATCCTTACTTGTAATTCTCCGCTGTCTTTAGGCTCGGAATCAATAACCAAAAATTTTTTAAAGTTAAAGACAAAATCTTTGAAGCCGAGTATGCTTTTTTTCAGTGTAGCTGTTGTTCTGCCACATACCATTAAACAGTCGCCTTAAGCACAATTGCCACCACCCTAGCACATGCACACAAACAACGTTCCAGCGATTATTTTAAGACTTTGTCATAGGCCAAAGCGCAAAAAATCCGTCCCGTGGAAGAAATCGTGAACCAATCCGCTTTTGATTTTTTGTGAACGTTTCCGTTTCATTTTGTCACTATCGTTCACGATTGTGTTTCTTCTTCTGTGGCTAAGTGTCACTTCGCTAGAATAGTTATTCTTTACATTTTGATTTACTTTCATTTCGCAATATATTTTAGAAATTTTCTAATTTTACAGCCCTACAACTGAAAGAGCGAGCTTTTCTTTCCGAGAAATCGAAATTTTTGGATAAATAAAAATTACCTTTTGAATTCTAAAACTGAATAAATTATATTAGATATTCGACGTGATGAATGGTTTAATCCACAAATTTTGGGTTATTTCCTCTTAAAGAAAATGATTCCTAACTTCGTGCCTGAGGAAAATATTTTCTTTTTTTCCCCATTCTATACGTACATTTTCGATAACAGTATTGTCCAAAAGAGATAAAATTTAAAAATTAAAAAAAAATAATATATTTTTCTCAAGGTTTTTCTTCTTTTTTTTTCAAATGAAATACGAAATCATTCACATCATGTTTTTATTTAACAATTTAAAAAATTTAAGAGAAATAATTTGTCAAATTTGCTACAATTTTTATTTTGGGAGCAAATTATTTTTTCCTGCATAAATCCAATCTGCTTAGCTTCAGGGTGGTTTCATTTTTATTGTTACTTAATCCATGGTGAGTAAATAATTAGAATATAAAATCATTACATAAAATCATAGATTGTGGACGTTGAACTTTCACTGAAGAAGAGTTTTCTGTTCGTGCGGAAAGAAATTTTAAGCATGAAACGATTCTTTTTGGCGGAGAAATTAAGTTCTCATTAAATAACGTTAAATCGCTTGCCTGCTCGGGTTTAGCTTCTTTTAAAATAAATAAAAAAAAAATTCTCCAGGAACCAGGGTTGGCCTGTCATCAACTGCTGACTTTTGCGGACAACAACATTTGCCGAACGTATTAATTACGTATTGTCGCAAAAAGTCGTAAACTTACTGTAGAAAACCTAATTTTGAATAGACGGAAATACCTGAACATTTTTTAATTTAGCATGACAGCATTCGCTGTGGCAGTTTTACTGCAGCAACATTTGCTGAAAGTTTTTCCACCGTCAACGCCCCTATTTTCTTACGTGGTATCGATATTCCGTTGGTGAGTGTGCAAAATACCTTTGGGGTTATATTGGAGCAGGAGACTGAACTTAAAGCTAAGAAAGCGACGAGAAATTCCAACGGTTACCCCTGTACTCGCTGCAAAAGGCATAGGGAAAATGTGGGGCGACTAAAAACCTTCTCTTCGCACATACCATCGCTCTTGGATATCATACGAATTTTTGCTACCTAGCTTGACGCGGACTGAAAGTTATTTTGATGTTTGCGACTTTGTTACTTTTCCTCACATTTTACGACACGTATGTGACGTTTAACGACGTTTACAACTTTGCGACAGTCGCAAAACCTTAAAAAAGTTAGATACAAGACCATCTCTGCCTGAACGAACATTGACAGTTTTTAATTAGAAGAAAACTTTGCTTTGAAGATTCGTAACATTTCTTGATGGGAGGGGAAAATTATTATTCATGGGAATTTTGGCGGACTTGTTTCTATATTGATCCAAATTATTAAATTGAGCGAAGTTGTCTATTAATTCACAAACACGAACATAACAAAAAAAGAAAAATGTAGGCTTTTTTGCCAAACTTTTTACCAATATATGTAAAGTGGGACTTTGTATACTTGAACTGTTTGTATTTTTGAAGAATAAAATATTAAACAAATCAACACTCAAAAAAAACTGAACCTCTCTATTTTCACCTAAAGCCAATTTAATTGTATTTGTTCTTGGAATTATTATGTTTTGGAGTAAGCTTTCCGTTTACTCTAATATATATTTTGTGGGATACGTTAGTTAAATTAACTAAAAACCGAGGAAAATATACTCAAATGGAAGCATAAGATTTACACTAAGATTTCGTCTGGTCTTCCACATAAATAGTTCTAGCTTTCTTTAAATTGCGTAAATTTTTACCAAAATGCGTGCATCATGAAGCTCGAGTGTCACTAAAGGACTATTCATTCTGCAATTTTGAACTCCATAAGTTTTTCCTTTTCAAATCTATCAAAATTTTCTACTTAAGCATGTTGAAAAAACTTAGCGTTATGTCTAACTAAATTTTCTTGAATTATGCTCGCAAAATATTTCTCTATTTTATGACATTCGGCGTGGATTGCCAACGTTATGTTAATACTGCTTCATGTTAAACTTTATCTTATCAAATATTAAAAATTTTACTAAAATAACCGAAAGTTTTCTCTTTTGGTGGGTTCACTGTTTTTTCAGTGCAACATTCGTAATTTCGAAAAAAACAAAACTGATTGAAATATGAAAAAATGGTCTCTATCGCCCAGCCTACGAAGTGAGAAAAGCTAAAACTTACTAAGTTAAAAAAATTAGTGTTTGAAAAATCTCGAATTTAGTGCATTTTTTTTACTGTTTTTCCTTATTTAGAGTTTATGTCGCTTAGAGTAAACAAACATAGTTAAAATCAAAACAAAAAATAATGAGGAATTAACACAACAATTAAAAACTAAAGCTTCATGGCCTTTAAAAATTATTTTCAATATTCTTTTCGGTTTTGTTTTCTTCACTCAAAAAAAAAGTGAACCCTCTATTTCGCTAAAGCCAATTTCTTTTTCGTGTTTGTTTTTGAGGAGCATAACTAGTTTCATTAAAAACTATAAAAAAAAAAACTGTTTCGAGTAGTGATAAAAAACTAACTCACTAAAATTCTTTAAAAAAATAAAAAACAAAATTAAAAAAAAACAGTGTTGTTGAAAAGAGCACACTGAAAAAAACAGTGAACCCACCAGGAAAGAAAAATGTTTAGTTTAATTGTTGAAAAATTTGATAATTGAAGAAAATTTTAACCCTAAACAGTATTTATTAAACGCAGATGTTCGCTCCGATTTCGCAAAAAACAAGTAAAAAAATTTTCGACAAATTTTGAGAGATTTATTCAGACACAAAATTATTATTTTTCACTTAATTAACAGAAAATTTCTCGTATTATTAAGCGAAAAAAATTGGAGTTCAAAACTTCTGCAAAAATGTCCTTTAGTGCCGATACGAAGTTCATGCATGGACGCATTATTGGTAAAATTTACACAATATTAAGGAATTTCTGAAACTATTTTGTGGGAGACACGAATTTTAGTTCATTCTTGTATACTTCTTCAATTGTGTATAGATTTTTTCTTCTGCTTTAGTTAAGTTAAACTTACGTTTACGCCAAAAAATTGTTAATGGCAAAATGGAAACTTCTTAAAAACGTAAATAATTCCATGAACTAAAAAAGAATTAAATTCAGCTTTAGTGAAATATACGGGTTCACTTTTTTTTTAGTGCCCATGCTGAACAAAATTCCTTCAATTTTGGTGAAGAATTGGAATATTTGTTTTGAAAATTTAGAACTCTTCCCAAAATAAATGAATATTAGCAAACTATGTTTAACTTGCTAATAAAAAATAAAGTCATATGCATGAAAATCAGTTCAGATACGTACGGAAACAAATTTACCTTAATGTTCTGTTAAACATTTTGTAAGAAATATCATCTTACTAAGAAAAGATAATGCCCGTGCGATCTGAAACTTTTAGTTCGTTCACTATTGAATATTGCAAATAAACTAAAGTCCGATTTTAGTTTTTCAGAGCATTGCATAGTTTCATTAAAAACTATAAATAATAATTGTTTCGAATAAACTAACTCATATTAAATTCTTAAAAAAAATAGACAAGAGCATTGTGAACGAAATCCTAAAATTTAGCGCAAGAATTGACTACAGTTTTTGAAAGTTTTAAACTCTTTCTGAAAAAAAAAAAAAAAATAATATTAGCAAAAAGTTTAACTTGTAATAAAAATAAACCACCTATACATGAATCAATTCCAGATACGCCGGAAACATTTTTACTTCTGTAAAACATTTTGTTAGAAACCATTTTACCACAAAAGACAATGCGGTGTATCTAAATTTAGCTTGTTCACTTTGAAATATTGGAAATAACACTTAAAAGCTAAGATTGTTATTAATTAAAAAAAAAAATTATAGACACTAACAGTAATATATCTTGTTTATTTTCATAATTTCGTTTGCAAAATTTTCAATTGTGATTTCAAACCGAACAAAATATTCATTGGTTAACAATTTCACTCCAATTCAAGTTCAATCTTAACCTTCAATTTCTGCGAGCATTACTTTAGAGATTATCTGTGTTGATGGTTCCGTTTTTTATTTTCTCCATTCTTTTTTTTTTTTTTTGTTGTTCATTCATTAGGTCGACATTTGATACCCACGCACCCCGAAACACGAATTGAAAAAATTTCCCACAAAACGTAATCCACAAACAATCTCCACATAACCAGCCAGCCACATCACCTTCAGAGCGAATAGCAGCAAATATTCACCAACGCCATCTTCTTTTTCTTTCACGAACGCTATGAATTTTAGTTCGCTTTCATTTCAACACTTTTTCACATATTTTTATTTGTTGAATTTGTACGCCATTAAAAAAACAAAAAACTAAGATATTAAGATAATTAATAGTATTTTATTTAGTATGTTGTTCTGTGTTTCTGCAATGCTTTTAATTAATTTGAAAATAAATTAAATGTTTTTTTTTGTATTTATATTCATTCTATTTTTAGATTGTTGTTTTCTTCATTCGTTTATTGCTAGTTTAAGTAGCGCGTGATGTGTATTGTTTCATATTTACTTTTACGTTTCTCGCCTTTGTCTCTCTGTGCTCTATTACAAGAAATTTTATCTGAGAATCGAGAGTGAATACTTTCCTAATAGCTCTCCTGACCATTTTATTTACTCTCTGCTTTGCATCAGCCGATATACGCGCTCTTACTCAAAGGTGCAGGTAGTTGACACATGCTTTTACTGGAAAAACTTGATGTGCTAAGTTAACCATAATCAATGCCGAAACCTGAGCGAGGCAGCAATCGTTTTTATAGCTGCGTAGAGGAAATTACCAAGTTTATTTAATGGGGGGTTAAACAAACCCGACAGGAAAATTTATTTATATCGTGTAAAATACCACCGATTTTTACAGTCGCAGGTGCTGAACTGCTGTGAAAATTCAGGCTAACAAATGGTAATTAAACATGCTTTTAGCGGGCATCTAAATTAAAGGACTTTTGTCTAATTTTCGAGAAGAGATTTCAAGGAAAAAATTAAGGCATTTTAGCGATCAGATTATCCAATTTCAAATGAATTTCCAAAAACCCAACTTTGTAAACAAACTATGGGTTTTTAAACTTTCTATAAAAAACTGTTTCACCCAAATTTTAATTTTTTGGAAAAAATTATTTTGGATCCTCAAAGCTATGGCATTAATTCAGAGGGTAAGTTTAATTCTCTCCTTCCTTTGCCCTCCCTACTTAATAGTAAAATATTACCATAAAATCATTTGGACGTTGAACTCACTCAAGGAAGAGTTTTCTATTCTTGGACGTTGAACTCACTGAAGGAAGAGTTTTCTATTCTGCGGAAAGAAATTTTAGATAAACGAATTCTTTTTGACGAGAAGTTAATTCCTTTCAAAGCGAATAGAAAGGATTAGAGATAATCGTTGCATCTCTTGTCACAAAATCGGATTTAATTGCTTTTAAAGAATAAAGGAGAACTTTGTTTGTTCCGAAGCAAAGTTATTTATTTATTTTTTTTTTGGAGATGTTCTTTTAAAATGAAAAACAAATCTTCTCCAGGAGCATTAGAAAAAAAACTTTGCAACATTTAACATTTCTATTTTGTTTTTTTTTTTGTAGATGTTCTTTTAAAATGAAAAAAAAAATCTTCTCCAGGAACATTGTGTTTTTATTAGAAATGAACTTTGCTTTGAGATCGTAACATTTCTATGGGAGGGGAAATTATTTTTATGGGATTTTGGGACTTAGTTTCTTAATTGATCCAAATTATTAAATTGGAGGAAGTTGTCTATTTAAAGTAATATAATTGTCAAATTTGCTACAATTTTATATTTGGGAGCAAATTATTTTTTCCTGCATAAATCCAATCTGCTTAGCTTCAGGGTGGTTTCATTTTTATTGTTACTATCCATGGTGAGCTAATAATAATTAAAAATTTACATAATATAATCATTTTCCGATTAAAAATCATAAGACTCTGTGGACGTTGAACTTCACTGAAGAAGAGTTTTCTATTCTGCGGAAGAAATTTTAGATAAACGAATTCTTTTTTGGCGGAGAAATTAAGTTCTCATTAAATAACGTTAAATCGCTTGCCTGCTCGGGTTTAGCTTCTTTTAAAATAAATAAAAAAAAAATTCTCCAGGAACCAGGGTTGGCCTGTCATCAACTGCTGACTTTTGCGGACAACAACATTTGCCGAACGTATTAATTACGTATTGTCGCAAAAAGTCGTAAACTTACTGTAGAAAACCTAATTTTGAATAGACGGAAATACCTGAACATTTTTTAATTTAGCATGACAGCATTCGCTGTGGCAGTTTTACTGCAGCAACATTTGCTGAAAGTTTTTCCACCGTCAACGCCCCTATTTTCTTACGTGGTATCGATATTCCGTTGGTGAGTGTGCAAAATACCTTTGGGGTTATATTGGAGCAGGAGACTGAACTTAAAGCTAAGAAAGCGACGAGAAATTCCAACGGTTACCCCTGTACTCGCTGCAAAAGGCATAGGGAAAATGTGGGGCGACTAAAAACCTTCTCTTCGCACATACCATCGCTCTTGGATATCATACGAATTTTTGCTACCTAGCTTGACGCGGACTGAAAGTTATTTTGATGTTTGCGACTTTGTTACTTTTCCTCACATTTTACGACACGTATGTGACGTTTAACGACGTTTACAACTTTGCGACAGTCGCAAAACCTTAAAAAAGTTAGATACAAGACCATCTCTGCCTGAACGTCACTTCGCTAGAAGTTATTTTTTACATTTGATTTACTTTCATTTCGCAATATATTTAAATTTTCTTAATTTTACAGCCTACACTGAAAGAGGAGCTTTCTTTTCCGAGAATCGAAATTTTGGATAAATAAAATTACCTTTTGAATCTAAAACTGATAAATTATATTAGATATCGACGTTGCATCGTTAATGACAAATTTGGGGTTATTTCCTCTTAAAGAAAATATTCTAACTTCGTGCCTGAGGAAAATATTTTCTTTTTGTCCCCATTCTATACGTACATTTTCGATAACAGTATTGTCCAAAAGAGATAAAAATTTAAAAATTAAATAAAAAAATATATTTTTCAAGGTTTTTCTTCTTTTTTTTTCAAATGAAATACGAAATCATCACATCTGTTTTTTTTTAACAATTTAAAAAATTAAGAGAAATAATTGTCAAATTTGCTACAATTTTTATTTTTGGCGAGCCAAATTATTTTTTCCTGCATAAATCCAAATCTGCTTAG
>PGFW01032729.1:0-11289 GCA_003123925.1 Haematobia irritans | reverse complement strand
ATTTATTTTTAAAATACAAAAGCTAACTAACTAATCGATGAAAACCATGGGAGATTGTAAGATACATACCATATGAAAAATCTAAGGTGTGTTTTAGATTTTTTTTTTTGAAAAACTAGCAAATATTTTTAATTTGAGAGTATGCAAGTCGAATTAGTTAGTAATTATAACTATATACTAAGTCTTATTATGTATAAATAAGGCCTTTGCCATTTTTACCAGTGAAATGAGCCATTTTACTTCAAAGACCGCAAAAAATGGTTTAAGTACAAAATGTTTCCATAAAGTTTCGAACCATCAGTATAGAACTGTAAAGCCCTCTCTGATTCGTACATTGTGTATTGTGTCAAGAACTGTGCGCATACTCTTTATCCAGCTATAGCGACAGCAGCCATGTTAGGTTAGGTTAGGTTATGTGGCAGCCCGATGTATCAGGCTCACTTAGACTATTCAGTCCATTGTGATACCACAGTGGTGAACTTCTCTCTTATCACTTGTGCTGCCCGATTCCATGTTAAGCTCAATGACAAGGGACCTCCTTTTTATAGCCGAGTCGAACGGCGTTCCACATTCCAGTGAAACCACTTAGAGAACTTTTAAACCCTCAGAAATGTCACCGCATTACTGAGGTGGGATAATCCACCGCTGAAAAATTTCTTGGTGTTCGGTCGTAGCAGGAATCGAACCCACGACCTTGTGTATGCAAGGCGGGCATGCTAACCATTGCACCACGGTGGCTCACATAGACGGACGTTCTGGCGGCGGTTATCATATTTTCACCATTCACTTTTCGTTTCTGTGAACATAGCTTTCTGTCTAGAAGAACTCCGAAGGATTTGCGCAATAGGCAAATTTCAGTGCCATGTAGGAACATTTCTCCTAGAGTGATAGAACTCTCTTTGGATGCTTTTGTTTGACGATTTTTTATTCTAGAGCAAGTGAAATATATATTATCATTAGAAAGACAGTTTTGCTATAACAATGCTATACTCAAGATTTATATCACTTCCGAGCAATATTTCTATTAAAATGGGCAATTATATCAGCGCTATGTAGAAGCTGATCGGCACATCGCCCACAAAAATCAGCGCTGATTCGGTTGTTTTATAAGTAGTTGGTACTGCCTCTCTCCCTTACAATCATGCTGAAATAGTGCTCCATTTTTTGCTGGGATCCTTTAATGTGCTATAGGTAAACTGTATGTGCTTACCCTTGAGTGACAGAACTAAATTCCCTCCTGATGTCATAAAACAGGATGCCTCAAAATTAATTATGTTATTTGACAAATTTCAAGAACGTGATCTAAGCCAATATATGCATTTATATTTTAGAAGAGTATTACTCTCTACTCGCTATGTGTAAGGCCCACAGAGTGAAGGTTAATTCAGGGGAGAAAACGCGATCGTTAATCGCTTTTTTTGTTCCGTCGGGGAAATAGCTAAAAAGTACCGAAAACATAAATAAATACCTTACAAAATGAGAATCACTTGCCTAAAATAACACACCTATATTTTTTATTTAAAAGGGAACTTCTACTCGCAATTTGTTTACAACGAATCGATGCTAATCAAGGTGTCATTACAACCGAGAGAAGGAATATTGATTCACGTTTTCTTTTTTCTTTTTTTTTGGAGAAAACAATATTTTTCCTACAAAAATGTTGTTTTCTCGCTAAACAGAATTGGCTGTAGGATACATAATGTCGGAGAAAAAAACATAGTTGCGACAAACATATTGCTCTAGGAGGTGATTACATTATTTTTCTGGTTGTTCTGTTTGGGTTTATTCAGTGTGATACTTAACCCAGTCTTTCTTATTCCTTGGAGATCCTTGAGAACCCGAATAATTTTCTGTAAAGTAAATGACCACAAAGAAATCCATTATGCTATACCCCATAAAGAGCGGTATTAAGATCGCATTATGCGCCCAAAAAACAGCCAATTTTCACTATTATTTTTCATACATACTTAAATTTGAAGGAAAAATATTGAATTGTTACATTCGAGCATTCCCTTTCATGTTATAATAAAATTTAGAAAACAATTATAATATTATTCTTCTATATATACTCGAATTTAGCTACCAATATACATGAGGAATGATAAGTAAATATTTTCACATTTGCAAATTGAAATACAGTTTGCCACTGTGCCAATTTTCTCGAAGACATCCCCCTTGTTCTGGCTTTCCGAATTCGCAAAAGCCCAAAATCCTCTATCGCTAGTTCCGACGATCCTAATGATATATGATACGAAAATTTTTTGACATAATGTCCTTTTAATGATAGGAAATAAAATGGCAGAATTTCTGCTGAATATGAAGCAGGTCAGAGTTATTTACAGATAAAAAATTTTGTGTTTTTGCGAATTGGTAACCAGAACATGGGGGAATAATTGTAAAATGCTAATAAATTGGTAAAGATCTGCACCCAGAGAAAAAAATACATTTCTTTAGGAACGAAATTTTTACAAAAAAGTAGATTTTTTAAGAGCAAAAAAAATCATCGAAACTGGTAACAAGCTTTGCATCTAAATTTTCATTACTTAGATAAAAGAGCACTCTTTCTCTCAGTGCATGCACTCTTCTCCTAATCCTTCTCGTTTAGGCGATTATATATTCAACAGATTCGATTTGTATCGCCTTTTATAATGATAATTGTTGACAACACTTAAATGAGGGTCGAGAAACAATCAAAGTAAATGTATGTTGTAATGAGTGTGAATTAAAAATAGGCAGGCGAGTATTTTCGCGAGTGTGAGCATATGCAAACCAACCATCGTAATGTTGAAGAGTACAAGGCAAGGACAGCGGCGGCGAATGGACGACGACGCGATGAAGCTAAGGGAACACATAGTAGTCATGTCACAGGCAAGCAACAGGCGCAGCAAGCAGTAGAAGGCCCAAAGTGGATATAATAGTGGACATTTACAATGTGACGATTTCGGGCGAAGTCAGGCAGGCCGACAGGCAAGCAGGGCATCACTCTCTATACCACACCACAATAATATTAGCAAAACAAAACCATGAAAAATATCTATCTAAGCATAAGCCCCCTTCGAAATAAAATATAAGCAGGCGGCAAGACAAAACAGCAGCAACGACAACAACAACAAGAACAAAAACATGCGACAAATACAACACACATCCAAACCAATTCAATTCAATGTGCCCATATTTTGTAACTTTGTTACTACTGGCTGGCTTTGTCTGTCTCTCACTCGCTACATAACTTTGCCCATAGCATACAATCATACAATAGCAACAACAATAACCTTCACAGGAACATCATCAAACATTGCAAGCAAATCCATTAAAGCTGTTCAATACACAGCACAGAATCAAGATAAACAAACAGCCTCCACAATACAAACGAAAGCCCAGCCAGCCAGTCAGTCAGCCAGCCAAGAGATGAGCAGAGAAGATTTGTTCAGTCAATAAGCAACCCAGCAAAAACTGGGTAAGCACTAGTGATTCTTTTTCAGTATTACCTTGTAATCAAAAAGTTACTACCTGCCAGTATTACCTGGGATTTTAAGTAATAACTTACCTGCGTAGGAAAAGTGATTCTTTCTATTTAATCCGCGTAATCAAAATCATATCTTGAGGTCTGGGGTTCGGTCTACCGTGGGGCACCGTTAACTAGTAGCGAAAAGTAATACCAAATTACATTCAGAAAAATTGCCATAAAATTATACCTTTTTTCTAAAGTTTGTATTGTTACATAATTTATGATTACAAAATAACACCACTTGAATAGATCCCATGTCGTGGAGGGGGGGGGGGGGGGCGTGGTTTTAATTTTTTAAATTTTCTTTTTTTCTTTAGTGTTGTCTCATTTCTTTTTTTTTTCTTTTCTTTTTTTTTTTTTTTTTTTTTTTTTTTTTTTTTCTTTTTTTTTTTTTTTTTTTTTTTTTTTTATTTTTTTTTCGTGTGTTTAGAACAAACAAACAACAGCGGTGAGTTCGCCACTTTTGGGTATCTTTAATTGGTACAGATATTATTTTTGGAGAGTGGTATGCTTGCGAAGAAGTACTTATTTTTCGACTGCTGGTATGTCACGGAAGTCCTTTCTCGCAAGTGTCATGCCCCGTGTAAAAAGTATCTACTGATATATGACGAGGAAGTCTGTTACCAATTTGGCGCAGGCATACTTTGTACTCCATACCGGTAATAGGAGTTTTTTGCTGGGAAGTATCGCAAACAGATGGATAAATGTGGATAGAATGGATTGACAACGCACCAATAGACTTTCCAAGTTAAGCCCCTTTGCAATGTCGCGAACTGTGTAGGTATTTATGGCCGAATTTTTTTTTGGCGGCCAAATGACAATGTTACGAATAATTTTGGGAAAAACACATTGGCGGTGTGAGAAAATGCTCCCTCTGTATAAGGTTAATACAGTTGCATAAACTAATCGAATTAATGTGTGTGTGTGTTGTATTCTCACCCTAACTGAAATCTTGAACACTTAACTGAGTTAGATTAAAACTACATATAACGGTAGCTTAACGTAAAGACGCACATTTAATAAAGTTAATTAGTGCATGGCGTATGCCACAAGTATTATACAGTCATATCGCATTATATTAAGTAACGTGTTTATTAAAGTTAATTCTAAATTTAACTAGAACATTCACAGGTTACAAACAAAAAAAATTGTAATAAAACTAAGTATAAGTATTAGTTGTTTGCTCTCGAAAAAGTATACTCTATTTAACACAGCGCATTCAAACACCCATAAAAAGCTTTCCTTCAGTTTTCCTCTTGCTGTTTCTTTTAGCTTTGCTTCTTACAGGCTTCAGGTCGCAGAGAGAAGGGAAAATCACCCTTCTTCCCCAATTTCCACCTTCATCAGACACATACACATGGCGACAGAGAAAAAATAAACAAAATAAATAAAAAAGAACATAAAAAAATGCTCGCAGGAAAAAAAGCCAAAATCAAAACAAAAGAAACTGCAAGCGGCTTCATTACTTCGTGCATAAAAATGATATGGTTGGTGTTGTGGCTTAATTTGCATTGTGACTGACAGTGGCACAGTGGTACAATATAATAAAATATTTGTTGACACGAATAAGTCCCAAGCCAATGTACATTAATCATAAAGGGGCGAGTGCTATATTCCTTCTCTTCGCGTTGAAATTTCCATGGCCTTCTTTATTTAAATAGCTTGCAAATTAAAAGCAATAATTAAACTTAGCTTGATACGTCATTGTCTATTTCGTCTAGATTTGCCATAGATTTAAAAGAATATATTCTGTTTTTCATTTATAATTCGATTACACAGTGCAACACAAAAACATCCAAAAACAAAAAATGACTTTATCCCGAGTCCGAAAGTACTCGATGACGAGTAAGAAAAATTAATGTTCTGCGATTTGTTGCCTAGATTGTGTTTTGCCGTTCGGTCTTTTATGAGCCTTCTAAAATTGGATTTTTGAGGCACTTTTTGCAATTTCGTATGACCATAGCTCGAAAAAATGGGTGTGAATTAATTTGAGGGCTGGGTTGTAGTTGGTTGGGTCTTAGGTTTATATAAGTTGTACCCCTTCTTGGCCTCGGCAAACAAAAATGCTGGAATGGTATTAAGTCGGAAAATTTTCATCTTCATGCTCAAAAAAAAACACAAATTGCAAAAATGTCGGCTATCCGGTAAAATGACTAACTTTTATTACAGATTTTTTTTCTGTTTTTCGACTACAACATCCTGAACTGTTTGAAAATTTTAGCCAACAATCGGTGGAAATATGTAGCCATATAAAATTATGAACAAACTTTTAGCACATTGCCAATTCCACTCCTTTTATACGGATTTGGCCATACAAATGTTCAATTAATTTTAATTTTAACAATAACAACAACGATTTTACAAATACGAATTTGTTTTTGTTGTTTCTTATACAAAGCAGGAAATAAAATTGCAAAAGGGGTTATCAACGGGGGTTGCCGTCATATGAATTGGCAAGTACTACATAATTTTATTGGCTACATTCTTCTCTCGACTGTTTGGTAAAATTTTCAACAGTTCAGGAGTGTAGTCGAAAACCGAAGAAATCTGATAAAGTGGTAATTTTTTATCGACATTTTGCCATTTTGAACATGAAGCATGAATATTTTCCGGACTTAATATATTATCATTTTTGTTTGGCCGGAAATGATTACACATTTTTTGAGCTATGGCCATACGAAAATTGCGCAAAAAATGCCTCTCAAATCGAATTTGGCGGACAAACTTAGAGGCTCATAAAGACAAAACGGGCAACCAATCTAAAAATCCAGAAATTACTTGTCTCCTCTCATCCGTACTTTCGGCTGGGATAAGTAATTGGTTTGTTTTGGCAGACCAAAAAGTGAATTTTTGCGACACAGTTGTATATTTTAGAAAAAAGTAATCGTGAATTTTTCATGTCGAAACCGTGAACATTAGGTACTGGCCTTATGGAAAAATACAAAAAATTTTCAAAAAACGAATTTTTCTAATTTCACGCATGGACATTTGAAACCCTCCTTGACATTTGCCCATAATATGAGAGTTTAATAAGTATTCACAAGAAAAATATTTGCATTTTTTTGACTACTGTATGACAACAGTGAGAGGTGAGTGAAGAAGTGTTTGAGAATGAGTATTTGTTAGTGAGTGACCGATTGTTTGAATACTTTCGTTTGGTCAAACATCCCCTCAATTGCGCAATGTGATCCCGCAGTAAATACACACTATACACTTTTCGCGATGTTTAGGCTTGTTTTTGTTTTTAATTAATTTTTAGTGCGTTCGTTTTAGTTTGTTGTTTGCTTGAATTCGTGTTGTTCATTGCAAACCGGGAACCGACTGACGCCGACCAACCAACCAACCAACCGACAAGTGCAATAAGTAGTATTTATAAGCAACAACAACAAACACGATTGATGTGAGGAATTGGTGCAATGGTTGTAGTCGTTATAGTTGAAATTTCAATAAATGCTATAATTATAATGCATTTATTTTGCACATGCATGGCACCTGTATACAGATCATTTCACAAAAATTAAAAAAATAGCATATAATAAAAATCTACATATATGTATCCAGGAGGAGTAGGCAAGGCGAATATTGCGAGGCTGAATTAGAGAATGAAAATAAGTCAATTAAAATATTGGAATAAAAAATCCATTGCAAATGTTCGATATTTTGTGATTTATTCATTGGATTTAGATTTTTTGTTATATTTTTGTGTCGAAGAACCAAAAAAACAGGTGTTTAATATGTAAATTGCGTGGCGAAAAATATTTGAACTACATTCAAAATCGTGAAACTGTTTGATGGAAAAAATGAAATTGACTTGAGCGATAAACTGAAATTGTATTCCACTTTTTCCACAATGCGTTAATAAAACAGGAAAAATGTAATGACTTTGTATTTACTTTCAGTTTTTCGCTCAAGTCAATTTCATTTTTTCCCATCAAACAGTTTCCACACGATTTTTGAATGTGTTTCAATATTTTTCGCCACAACATTTACATATTAACACCTGTTTTTTTGTTCTTCGACACAAAAATATAACAAAAATCTTAAATCCAATGAAATAAATCACAAATATCGAACATTTCAATGGATTTTTTTATCCAATATTTTTAATTTGACTTATCTTTTTCATTCTCTAAAAATTCAGCTCAATATTCCGCTTTGCCCTACTCCTTCCCTGGGATCCATATATGTAGATTTATTATATGTATTTTTTTAATTTTTTTGGAATGATCTGGTATACAGGTGCCATGCCAATGTGCCAAATGAAATGCATTATAATTTATAGCATTATTTGAATTTCAACTATACGATAACAACTCATTGCCACCACAATATGCACTCACATTCAATAGTTGTTTTGTTGTTGCTTATAAACTACTTATTGCACTTGGTCGGATATAGAGTTGGTTGGTTGGGTCGTCGTCAAGTCGGTTCCGGTTTGCAATGGAACCAACACGATTCAAGCAAACAACAAACTAAACAGAACCACTTTAAAAATTAATTTTAAAAACAAAAACAAGCCTAAACATTACCGAAAGTGTATAGTGTGTATTACGCGGGGATCACATTGCGCAATTGAGGGATGTTGGACAACGAAAGTATTCAAACAATCGGGTCTCACTCACAACAAAACTCATTTCTAACACTCTTCACTCACCTCTCACTTGTTGTCATACAGTTAGTGCAAATAAAAATGCAATATTTTTCTGTGTAATACTTATTATAAACTCTCATATTATGGGCAAATGTCCAAGGGGTTTCAATGTCATTGTGAAAATTACGAAAAATTCGTTTTTTTTGAAAAATTTTGTATTATTATACCATAAGGCCATACTATGTTTCAGGTTTCGAGTTATGAAAATTCACGATTACTTTTTCTTAATAATAACACTGTTCGTCAAAATTCCAACTTTTTGTTTCCTCAAACAAACATATTACTTATCCCAAGCCGAAAGTACACGATGAGAGCGAGCAAAAGTAACTTTCTGGATTTTGTCAGATGGTTGCCGTTTGTCTTTTTTTATGAGCCTCTAAAGTTTGTCGTCAAATCGATTTGGAGGCATTTTTGCAATTCTTCGAATGGCCAATAGCTCAAAAAATGCTGTAAATTCATTTTCGGCCAACAAAAATGATGAATATATTAAGTCGCGGAAATATTTCATCTTCATGTTCAAATGGCAAAAATTGTCTTATAATTTACCACTTTTATCATTGGATTTTCTTCGGTTTCGACTCAGCTCCTGGAAACTGTTGAAAATTACCAAAACAGTCGAGAGAAGAAATGTAGCCCTATAAAATTATGTAGTACTTTGCCAAATTTCATAATGACCACCCCTTGTATCCTTTTTGCAATTTTTAATTTTTTCTTGCTTTGTATATAAACAACAAAACAAATTCGTATTTGTAAAATCGTTGTTTGTTATGTTTAAAAATTAAAATTAATGACATTTTGTATGGCCAAATCCGTATAAAGAGTGGAATTGGGCATGTGCCTACAAAGTTTTCATACTTTATCATTAGGCTACATATCTTTCCACCGCATTGGTTTGGTAACAATTTCAACAGTTTCAGGATGTTGCTGAGTCGAAAAACAGAAAAAAATCTGCTAATAAAGTAGTCATTACCGATACGACATTTCTTGCAGTTTTGAGCAATGAAAGACTGAAAATTTTCCGACTTAATATCATTCAGCATTTTTTGTTTGCTAGCGCAAGACTGCTACTAACTTTATCTGAACACCCTCTCAAAAATTAATTCATCACCATTTTTTAATACTGAGGCTATGATGGTGGCTATAGCCGATACGCTGAAAACATCATTATGAACTCAAAATATTATTGTGCCGTCCAAATCCGAAATTTAGATGAGCTGGCTTCATAAACAGAAATCTATCTGTGCAACCAAACTCTACCAAAATTCCAGACATTAATTTTTTTCTTCTCATCGTAGTTACTTTATCGAACTGGGACTAATTTCTATTTTCTTTGAGAAGGTATTGCCGTTTATTTGTGTTAAATTTTCCACCTTTTTTTGGGTGCGGTATTGTTGCACTGTGCTAATCGGACATTTATAAATTGAAAGGAGCAGGAGAATTATATTTCACTTTAATAAGTTTCGTTTATCATGAAAAATCTAGACGAAATAATAGACTCACGATGACGTAATCAGTAAAAGTTATTTATTTGATTTATCTTCTTTTATTTGGCCAATCTATTTTAAATTAGAATTCGAGGTGATGCATTTTAGAATAGGATTCTCCAAAATTAGTGCAACTATTTACATATAAAAATTTTGTGTTTTGCGAATTCGTAAACCATAACATGGGGGAATAATTGGTAAAATGCTAATAAATTGGTAGATCTGCACCCCCAAAAGAAAAATATACATTCTTTAGGAACGAAATTTTATACAAAAAAGTAGATTTTTTAAGAGAAAAAAATCAAAACAAACTGGTAACAAGCTTTGCATCTAAATTTCATTACTTAGAAAAGAAAACTCTTCTCTCAGTGCATGCACTCTTCTCCTAATCCTCTCGTTTAGCCGAATTATATATTCAACAGATTTTCGATTTGTATCGCTTTTATAATGATAATTGTTGACAACACTTAAATGAGGTCGAGAAACAACAAAGTAAATGTATGTTGTAATGAGTGTGAATTTAAAATAGGCAGGGAGTACTTCGCGAGCGTGAGCATATGAAACCAACCATCGAATGTTAAGAGTACAAAGGCAAGACAAGCGAGGCGAATGACGACGACGCCGATGAAGCTAAAGGCGAACACATAGAGTCATGTCACAGGCAAGCAAAGGCGCAAGCAAGCAGTAGAAGCCAAAGTGGATATAATAGTGGACAGACAATGTGACGATTACGGCGAAGTCAGGCAGGCACACACAGCAAGCAGGCATCATCATCTATACCACACCACAATAACAATAGCAACAACAAAACCAATGAAAAATATCTATCTAAGCCATAAGCCCCCCTTCGAAATAAAATATAAGCAGGCGGCAAGACAAAACAGCAGCAACGACAACAACAACACAAACAACAAGTGACAAGAACCAAAAACCAGCGACAATACACACACAATCCAAACCGAATTCAATTCATGCTGCCATAATTATGAGTAGCTTTTAAAAAAACTAATAGGCTGGCTTGGGTGTCTGTCTCTGCACTGATTATCGCTACTATCTTTGGCATAGCATAGCAATCATCAATAGCAACAACAATAACCTCACCAGGAAGCATCATCAAGAACAGCCAGGCAAATCCCATAAAGTGTGTCAATACACGACCAGCGCCACAGAATCAGATAAACAAAACAGACTCACAACCGAAAGCCAGCCAGTCAGTCAGCCAGCAAGAGATGAGGCAGAGATTTGTCAGTCAATAAGCAAGTATCCCAAACAGATGGATCATGTGGTAGATGGATGGACAACGCAAAAACTTCCAGTTAGCCCATTTGCAATGTCGCGAACGTAGTATTTATGGCCGAATTTCTTGGGGGCCAATGACAAATGCTTACGAATAATTTTGGGAAACACATGGCGAGTGTGAAGAAAATGTCTCCCTCTTATAAAGGTTAATACATGGCATAAACTAATCGATTATGCGGTGTTGTGTGTGCGTATTCTTCACCCCCTACTGAAATCTTGACAGCTTAACTGAGTTAAGATTAAACCTACCATATAACGGTACTAACGTAAAGACGCACATTTAATAAAGTAATTAATGCAGTGGCGTATGCACAAGTATTATACAGGTGCATATGCGATATAATTAA
>PGFW01032714.1:0-10053 GCA_003123925.1 Haematobia irritans | reverse complement strand
ACTTCATGTATAATCTTCTTGGTTTTATTTATGGGTTTTCGAATCATCTTTTGATTGTTTTTTTTTTTGCTCTTCAGTGGCTTCTTATGTTATTTCTTTAAATGCAGTGTAAGCCAATGTACCACAGTTTTTCCGCATCATGCACGCGTTTTGTAAATAATTTATTAAACGGCTCGTGCAGATTGTAATCAATGAACATTGTGGGGACTATGGTGAAAGAAGTCATAATTTTTGTTTATTAAAGCTAAAACTGTGCGCATGCGCTCATCAACGTGTAATGACATTGAAAATGGACATAAAGGGCATTCCAAAATCAAATGACCAGAGGAGAGAAAAAATTCGAAATATGTACACACAAAGGAAATTTCATTCATATTGAGCCAATGAAATTTTGTCATTGCAAATTCATTAGAACAACAAACTATATAATAATATTTATGAAATTATTTTGTTGGCTAATTGTAATGACAAATTTCGTTAATATTACACAGGATTTTCCAGCAAGTCAATATTGTTCATTACAGAAACTTGCAAAATTTTTGGTTGCATGTCGCTCTATACATTATGGAATACCCCATAAGTAATTGCAAATCCATGAAGATTGCTTAAAGACTTTATTAATTTAGCTGATAAGACTACAAAACAACACTATATCGTTTACTCAAAAAGTATTCATTTTGTTAAGGAGCCAAATTGAATGAAGAACAAGTTGGCAGCCTACATGCAGTTTGGAGGTTGGCAATGTTTTATTAACTTTTTAAGATTAAATTTATTTTTTCCTGAATCATAAGTTTCATCAATAAGCAGTAAAGAACGTGACTTTCGGACCGAGGGCTTTTCATTTTCTTAAATATATAAAAAATATTTATTAATTAAAGGATATTTAAAACTAACGAGGTGGAGACTTTTATCAAGAGATGGCAGTTTTGTTTGGGAATTCATTATCCAAACAATATTAATGTATTTTATTATTTAACCCAAATAAAATCTTAAATTGATAACGATTACAATCAGAACAATAAAAAAAGGGCTTAGGTCGCCAGCCAAACAAAAAAATTTTATTGCCCCAAATTTTCACAAAATTTCTTTTCTATAGCAATATTGTTAAATTATTTCTATATAAATTTTGCTACAATTTTTTTTCTATAACAGAATTTAGCTAAAAATTATTTCTATAAAAAAAATTTTGCCAAAATTTTCATTCTATTGGAAATTTTGGTTTAAAACTCTATTTCTCAGAAAATTTTGTTAACATTTATTCAGTAGAGAATTTTGTATCAAATTTTATTTCTGTAGACAATTTTTTCAAAACTTTATTTTTATAGGAAAATTTTGTCAAGATTTTAATCCCTATAGAAAATTTTGTCAACATTTTTATTTTCTATAGGAAAAATTTTTGTCAAATTTTATTATCTATAGAAAAGTTTGCCAAAAACATTTATTTCTAAATAGAAAATTGTGTCAAAATTTTATTTCTATAGAACATTTTGTCAAAATTTTATTTCTATAGAAAATTTTGTCAGTTTTTATTTCCATAGAAAATTTTATCAAAGTTTTATTTCTATAGAAAATTTTGTAAAAATTTGATTTCTATCGAAAATTTTGTAAAAATTTTATTTCTATAGAAAAATTTTGTCCAAAATTTTATAATCTATGGAAATTTTGTTCAAAATTTCTATTAAATTCTATGGAAAAATTTTGTCAAACTTTTTATTTCTATAGGGAATTTTGTCAAAATTTTATTTCTATAGAAATTTTTTTCAAAATTTTATTTCTATAGAAAATTTTGTTAACAATTTTCATTATTTTTAGCAAATTTTCACAAAATATTTATTCTATAGAAATATTGTTTCAAAATTGTTTTTATTTCTATAAAAAAAAAAATTGTCCAATATCTTTATATCCATCGAAAAATATTGTTTAAAAAATTTTATTGCGCTATAAAGAAATGTTGTCAAAATTTTATTTTTATAAGTGTCGTCAAAATTTTATTTCTTATAGAAAATAGTTGTCAAAATATTATTATATAGAAATGTTGTTTCAAAATTTTATGTTCATATAGAAAAGTTTGTAAAATTTTTATTTCTATCAGAAATTTTGTTAAAATTTTATTTTCTATTGAAAGTTTTGTATTTCTATAGAATAATTTTTGTTAAAATTTATTTTCTATAGAAAATTTCTCAAAATTTATTTCTATAGAAAATTTTGTTTAAATTTTATTTCTATTAGTAAATTTTCTCAAAATTTTTTTCTATTAAGACAAACAATTTTGTCAAAATTGTATTTCTATATACATATTTTATTTCCCATAGTAAAAATTTGGTTAAAATTTTACTTATACAGAAAATTTTGCCAAAATTTTATTTCTATAGAAAAATTTTGCTAGAAAAAATTTTATTTCTATTAGAAAAAGTTTGTTTAGGTTTTATTTCTGTAGAAATTTTTGATCCAAAATTTTATTTCTATTTGTTAAAATTTTCATTTCTATTAGAAATTGTTGTTAACCTTTTATTTCTATAAAAATTTTGATTTAATTAAAATGTTATTTCTATAGAAAATTTTGTCAAATTTTATTTTCTATAGAAATTTTTCGTCAAACATTTTAATTCTATCGAACCATTTTGTTTAAAATTTATTTCTATAGAAAATTTGTCAACATTTTACTTCTATAAAAAATTCTTAGTTTAAAATTTGATTTCTATAGTAAATTTTTTTCAAAATTTTATTTTCTACCAGAAAATCTTTGTCAAAATTATTTCTATAGAGAATTTTGTCAAAATTTTATTTCCTATAAGAAATTTCTTGTTAATATTTTATTTCTTAGAAACTTTGTCAAATTTTATTTCTATTAGAAAAAATTTGTCAAATTTCTTTATTTCCTATAGAAAATTTTTGTGAAAATTTTTATTTCTAAGAAAATGTCCACAAACTTTTATCTCTGTTATAACATATTTTCTATAGAAATTTGTTACATTTTTTTCTATGGAAATTTGCCAATACAATTTATTTCCATAAGAATTTTGTACAAATTTTATTTCTATAGACAATTTTGTAAAATGTATTCCTATCGGAAATGTTGTAAACATTTTATTTTCTACTAGAAATTTAACATTTTTTTTTTTTTAAGGAAAAAATATTGCCAAAGCATGTTATTTCTATAGAAAATTTTGTTCAAATTTTTTATTTCATAGAAAATTTTGTCAAAAATTTTTCTATAGAAAATTTGTCAACATTTTATATCCATAGTAAATATTGTTAAAATTTTATTCATATAGAGACAATGTTGTCAATGATTTTATTTTATGATCGATTGTTCAAATTTTATTTCTATAAAGACAATTTGTCAATTGTGTTCTTTAGAAAATTTTGTCAACCATTTTATTTTTTATAGAAAATTTTGTAAAATGTTTATTCCTATAAAAGAATTTTGTCCAAATTTTATTTCTATAGAAAATCTTGTTCAAAATGTTATATCTATTAGGAAAATGTTGTCAACGTTTTATTTCTATAGAGAATTTTTGTTCCAAAATTTTCATTGATGTAACTTATTTCGCCAAATTTTATTTCTTTTAGAAAATTTTCGTCAAAATTTTATTCTATATAACAATTTTGTTTAAAATTTTATTCTATTTAGAAAATCTTGTTCAAAATTTTAAATCTTATAGAAAATTTTGTTTAAAATTTTATTCCTTATAGAGAATTTTGTCCAAATTTTATTTCTATAGAAAATCTTGTCAAAATTTTATTTTTTTAAAAATTGTCAAAATTTTTATTTCCTATAGAAAATTTTGGCAAAAATGTTATTTCAAATAGAAGATGTTTTGTTTTCAAATTTTATATCTAATGGAAGAATTCTTGTCAAATTTTATTTCGATTAGAAAATTTTGTCAAAATTTTATTTCTGTAACAATTTTTTGCAAATTGTTATTTTGTAGAGGAATTTTTTAAAAATTTTATTTATTATTAGAAAATGTTGTTAACATTTTTTCTATAGAAAAATTTTGTTTAAAAAATTTTATTCTTCTAAAAAATTTTCATTCTATTAAAAAAATATTTTTTAATTAAAGGATATTTTAAAAACTACATGGAGGTGGGACTTTTATCAATGAGGGGCAGGTTTTTGTTTGAGGAATTTCATATCAAACAATTTATTATTGATATTTCATTATTACAACCAAATAATCTTTAAATTTGATCAACGATTTACAATAAGAATGAGAAAAAAGGGCTAAGGTCGACAGCCAAACCAAAAATTCTTATTTTGCAAAATTTTTTCTCAATATCTTTTCTATGGAAAAATTTTGTTCAAAATTTTTATATATAAAATTTTGTTAAAATTTGTATTTATATAGAAAATTTTGTTAAATTGTTATTTCTATTTGAAAAAATTTTGTTATTATTTTCTATAGAAAATTTTGTTAAAATTTTATTTCTATCGGAAAATTTTGTTAAAATTTTATTCCTATAGAGAATTTTGTCTCCAAATTTTAAAATCTTATTAGAAAATTTTGTTAAAATTTTATTTTCTATAAAAAAATTTTTGGTCCAAAATTTTATTTCTATAGAAAATTTTGTCAAAATTTTATTTTGTAAAATTTGTCAACCATTTTATTTCTATAGAAATTTTTGTAAAAATTATTTATAGAAAATTTTGGCAAAATATTATTTCAATAGAAGATTTTGTCAAAATTTTAATCTATAAAAATTCTGTTAAGATTTTATTTCGATAGGAAAATTTTTGTCAAATTTTATTTCTGTACACAATTGTGCCTAAAATCTTTTTTCTTGTAAGGCGAATTTTTAAAACAATTTTATTCTATATAGAAATTTTTATTAAATTTTTTTTTGTGTCTTAGAAAATTTGTAAAAAATTTTATTTATATAGAAAAATGTTGTCAAAATTTTATTTCTATAGAAAAGTTTGTTAAAATTTTTTTTCTATCTGACAAATTTTTGTTAAAATTTTATTTCTATTGAAAGTTTTAGTTATATCATAGAAAAATTTTGTTAAAATTTTATTTTCTATTAGAAAATTTTTCTGCCAAAATTTATATTTTCTATAAGAAAAATTTTGTCAAAATTTTATTTCTTATTAGAAAAATTTTGTCAAAAATTTTTATTTACATAAAAAATTTTTGTCAAAATTGTATTTCTACTATACATTATTTTATTCTATAGAAAAATTTGGTTAAATATTTTAATTATATAGAAAAATTTTGCCAAAATTTTATTTCTATAGAAAATTTTTGTCAAAATTTTATTTCTATAGAAAAAGTTTGTTCAAAATTTTGTTTCTGCTTAAGAAAAATTTTGACCAAACTTTATTTCTATAGAAAATTTTGTATAAAATTTATTTCTATAGAAATTGTTGTCAAGCCTTTTATTATCTATAAAAATTTTTTGTTAAATGTTATTTCTATAGAAAATTTTGTCAAAAATTTTATTTCTTATAGAAAATTTTTGGTTCAACTTTTATTTTGTAGTCGAACATTTTGTTAAAATTTTATTTCTATTTTTTTTTTCAAAATTTTAGTTTTTTAGAGAATTTGTGTTCACATTTAATTTCTATAGAAAAATATTGTAATTTTTTTTCTTTTGGAAATCGTAAAATCTTGTCAAAATTTTATTTCACTTGGAAATATTTATTTCTATAGAAAAATTTTGTAAAAATTTTATTTTTATACCCTCCACCATAGGATGGGGGTATTATTAACTTATGTCATTCCATCTGTAACGCACTTCGAATTATTGCTCTAAGACCCCATAAAGTATACTATATTCTGGGTCGTGGTGATATTCTGAGTCGATCTGAGCATGTAAATTTTTGTCAAAAATTTTTATTTCTATAGAAAAGTTTCGTTTAAAATTTTTGTTTCTGCTAGAAATTTTGTTCAAATTTTGATTTCTACAGAATAATTTTCTTAAAATTTTATTCTATAGAAATTGTTGTCAACCTTTTATTTCTATAAAAATTTTTCATGTAAATGTTATTTCTATAGAAAATATTGTCAAAATTTTATTTCTTATAGAAATTTGTCTCAACTTTTTTATTTGTTATCGAAATTTGTAAAATTTTATTTCTATTTTTTGTCAAAATTTAGTTTTATATGAGAATTCCTCGTTAACATTTAATTTCTATAGAAAATATTGTAAATTTTTTTTTTTTTGGAAATGCTGTCAAAATTTTATTTCGAACGGAAAATTTATATTTCTATAGAAAATTTTGTGTAAAAATTTTTATTTTATATTACCTCCACCATAGGAATGGGGATTATTACTTGTCATTCTACTTGTAACACATCGAAATATTGCCTCTAAGACCCCATAAAAGTATATATATTCTGGGTCGTGGTGATATTCTGAGTCGGATCTGAGCAATGTCCGTTTCGGTCCGACGATCCGTCTGTTGAGAATCAACGCTAACCTCCGAACGAAACAAGCTATCGACTTGAACTTGACACAACAGTTGTTATTGATTGTAGTCGGATGGTATTGAAAATGGGCCATATCGGCCACTTTTACGTATAGCGTCATATAATCGGACCCCCAAATTTTGGCTTACGATTGCCTCTAAAAGAAGCAAATATCATCCGATCCAGGCTGAAATTTCGGGTACTATGGTGTTAGTATATAAGTCTCTAACAAGCCATGCCAAAAAGTGGTTCCATATCGGTCCACTTTTACGTATAGCCCCCATATTAGCGGACCCCCCGAAAACCTTGGCTTGCAATTGCTCTAAGAGAAAGCAAATTTTATTCCGATCCAGCTGAAAATTTGGTACATGTGTTAGTATCATCTGTCTCGTAACAACCATGCCAAAAATTATCCATATCGGTCTATAATTACATAAAGCCCCCATATAAAACCGATCCCCCGAGTTGGCTTGCGGAGGCCTCTACGAGAACAAATTTTCTCCGATCGGCTTAAATTGGTAACATTGGTGTTAGTATTATGGTCTCTAACACCACGCAAAACATCTTGATCCATATCGCGTCCATAATTACTATATAGCCCCCATATTAAACCGATCACCATTTGGCTTGCGGAGCTCTAAGAGAAGCAAATTTCATCCGCATCCGGCTGACAATTTGGACATGGGTGTTGTATATGTTTCTCTAAGGGACCATTCAAAAAACTTGGTCCACATTCGGCCCATAATTATATATAGCCCCCATATAAAACGAATCCCCAGATTTTGACTACCGAAGCCTTTAGAGACCCAAAAAGTCATCCGATCGATTGAAATGTGGTCCGTGGTGTTAGTATATTTGTCTCTAACAACGCATGCCAAATGGTCCATATCGGTCCATAAATTATATATAACCCCATATTAAAAACCGTTCCCCAGATTTGATCATCCGGGCCTCTTAGAGGAGCAAAATTTCATCCGATTTTTCGGTCTTTGAAATGTTGCAATGTGAGTGGTTAGTATAAGGCCGCTTAACTAATCATGCCAAAAGTGGTCCATATCCCGGCTCTATAGTTATATATAGGCGATCCCATCACAAACAAAAATGGTCCTTATCGGTTCATAATATGGTTGCGCACTCGATCCAAAAATAATCTTACAAAATTTTTATTTTGATAAGAAACATTGTCAAAATTGTATTTCTATAGAAAATTTTGTAAAAATGTATTTCTATTAGAACATTTTGTCAAAAATTTTATTTCTATACGAAAATGTTGTCAAATTTTATTTCTATTTTAGAAAATTTTTTCAAATTTTACTTTCTAATAGAAAATGTTTGTCAAAATTTATATTTTCTAATAGAACTTTAAACTAATTAAATAACGTATTTAATCGGCCTTTTTTAGTTTTTCAATATATACCCACGTATGGACAATGTGCGATATATTACGTAGTTAGGAAGTTTTAACATACCTTAGCCATCGGCAAGTTTCCGCAACCCAAGTAATCGATTCGGGATGGACAGTGCTTCAGTAGAAGTTACTACGCAATTACATGGTGGAGGGTACATAAGGCTTCGGCCTGGCCGAACTTTACGGCCGTATATACTTGTTTTTATACCTCCACCATAGGATGGGGGTATATTGGTATATTAACTTTCGTCATTCCGTTTGTAACAACATCGAAATATTGCTTCTAAGACCCATTAAAGTGTATATATTCTGGGTTCCGCGGTGAAATTCTGAGTCGATCTTGAAGCATGATCCGTCCGTCCGTCCGTCTGATCTGAAATCACGCTTAACTTCCGGGAACGAAAACAAAGCTATCGACTTGAACCTTGCGCACAAGTAGTTGTATATGCATGTAGGTCGGGTGGGTATTGAATGGGCCATATCGAGTCCACTTTTTCGTATAGCCCCATATACAAACGGACCCCAAAATTTGGCCTTGCGAGGCCTCTAAGAGAAGCAAATTTCATCGCGATCCGGCTGGAATTTACATTGCGTTAGCAAATTGGTCTCTAACAACCATGCAAAAATTGGTCATATCGTCCATAATTTTATTATAGCCCCATATAACGATCCCCCGACTTTTCTGGCTTGCAGAGCCTCTAAGAGAAACAATTTTTATCCGATCCGGCTGAAAATTCTGGTACATGGTGTTAGCATATGCGTCTTCTAATCAACCATGCAAAAATTGGTCCATTTCGGTCATAATTATATATTAGCCCCCGTATAAACCGATCCCCCGATTTTGCTTGAGGAGCCTCTAAGAGAAGCAAATTTCTCCGATCGCGCTGAAATTATAGGTTACATGGTGAAGTATATTGGTCTTTAACAACCAATGCAAAAATTGGTGGTTCACATCGGTCATATATTATATCATAGCCCCCATATAAACCGATCCCCCGATGTTGGGCTTGCGGAGCCTCTTCAGAGAAGGCAAATTTCATCCGTCTCGGCTGAAATTCTGGTTATATTGCTGGATTAGCAAATGGTGGTCTCTAACAAGCCATGCAAAAATTGGTCCACATCGCGTCCATAATATATATAGCCCCATATAAACCGATCCCGCCGATTTGGCTTGCGGGAGCCTCTAAAGAGAAGCCAAATGTTCATCCGATTCCGGCTTGAATTTTGGTACCATGGTGTTTAGTATATGTCTCTGGACAGCCCATTGCAACCAATCTGCCGCTGTCCATATCGGTCGATAATTAGTATATTAGCACCCCATATAAACCGATACACGCAAGATTTGACTCCGGAGCCTGCTTAGCAAAAGGAACCAAAATTCACTCTGATTCATTTGGTACAATTCCTGGTACGTTGATGTTAATTATATGGCCTCAAACACCCATGCAAAAATTTGTCAATATCGCCGTCCATAATTATATATATATCCCCAGATTTGACGGAGCACCTTTGGTACGTGATGTTAGTATTAGGCGTGGGACTCACAACCATGCAGGAATTGGTTCCATCAGTCCATAATAATATATACACGCAGAGAAGGAATATGATCACCTCAAACATGTTTCAAGAGCCAAAATGTTATTTTTGTATGGTGACCATGTAACATGTCTTGTCGACTAAAATGTTATTTTCTTCGTCAAATTAAACCGTGCTGCCGAAATCAGATACATGATTTAAAAACCGAGAAAATTAACAGGTTGGCAAAAACCATGCTTTACATGGGTCACACCAAAAATTTACATTTTGTTCTTAAGAACATGTTTGAGGTGACCATATTCCTTCTGTGGTCTTGTTAGCTCCCATCATAACCGATTTCCCCAGATGACTTCCTGGTGCCTTTAATGGAAAGCCAAATTTCATGCCATTCTGGTTGAAATTTCGGTTACGTAGGTGGGGGATGGTAGCATATGATATTTAACAGCCATGTGAGTTGAAATTTGCGGATGACAGTCTTTCGTAGAATTTCTGCGCACATCCATGGTGGAGGGTACATAAGGATTCGGCCTGGCGAACTTACGGCCGTATATACTTGTTTTTTTTTTTGGAAATACTGTCCAAAATTTTATTTCCAAGAAAATTTTATTCAAAATTTTTATTTTCTATTTAGAAAATTTTGTCAAATTTTATTAGTCTATAGAAAATTTTGTATAATAATTGGTTATCTCTCTCTGT
>PGFW01032712.1:12014-23288 GCA_003123925.1 Haematobia irritans | reverse complement strand
TTTCCTTAGTATTTATCGGTGTTAATGGAATCCTAATAGAATTTAAAAATATAAATAATTAGGTAAACCATAATCATAGGATCACACAGACATTAACACACATACACAATAATCATTTCAAACCATATACTTAACATTTGAAGTCCTTCTCTTGTTTCCTTCCCCTCTGAATAATCAAAAATGTTAGGTAAAAAAGTTTTTTGTTTATGTATTACAACCAATTTCCCCCAAACCCAAATCCCAATGTGAAGACAGAATAATCCTTTGTTATATAATTTATTTTTTTAGGAAAGTTTCTTAATGGTCTTGTTTTATTCATTCAATTAGAATAGGCTTGTGGCTAGGAAGTTTAGAATTAATAAAAAAATCACTAGGATATATTGCCATTCTAATACTTGCCATTCTGATAGGCATTTTCTTTCGAGATCGATTGTACACCTTCCCTGTATGCATACGCGGCGAAATTAATATAATAATAATAATATAATTATAGGTATTTTAAATATAAATATAAAAAATATGTATTTTTAATACAATAAAAATAAAATAAAAAATAAAAATTATTTATAATTTGAAATACTTAGAATTGTATTATGATAAAAGAAGGCAAATAATTAAACATTATAAGAAGACTTCTGGGAACAGAGAGCATTTACATTTATCTTTAATTTTTCCGCTTTGAATTCAAGCGATATCTTCAAATGGTTTGTTGCCTAAAAGTATGCTACAATTTCTAATGAACATTTTCTGTAGATATAAATTAAAAATATAATGCGCACTGTGTCTTTTAAGACACAACCAGAAAAAATATAAATTTTGAACAAAATTGTCTATAAAAATAAAATTTTGACAAAATTGTATAAGGTTCAGCCTTACAAAAAAAAGCAAATGACAGAAAAAATTATTTGTCTTCACCCACGAAATATATATTTCCGATTAGTTGAATTGAAATTGAATTATCTTTAATCATAAAAATGATAATATAATCAAAATAAAAAAAAATATTATAGATCCAATTAAACAAATAATTAATTTGTGCTCGATTTATGATATATATATATACAATTGAATTGAATATTTATTTTAAATGAATACTTTTGCTAAAATCTCAATTAAAAATTTAACTAAACACATTTAGATAAATTTATTCCTGTGCTGGAGATATGACGTTGTCCAAGAAAAATATCTCATATAATGTCACTTTAAAATTTGTAAAAGGAATAATAATAAAAAATCAATTAAAAAAAAATAATATATGCAATATAATGGATTTATTTAAAAATAGAATAGAAAAATCAAAAAGTAACTAACTATCCTTCCTTTTTAAGTTTGTGTTTAAAGTTTTTAAATAAACTAATATTTAAATTAGCTCTTTAATAAATTTGTTGGATTTTTTTGTTTAAAATCTAATGATGATACTAATTTGTTATTTTTGTATTTGGTAATTATTGTGATAGACATAAAAACCATAGTGCTTTACGAAATGGAATAATTGTGAGCTTACCTGGAGCCATAATAGGTTCTCCAATGTTGACATAGAAGAGTACATCCTTCTCATAGCTGCCTTCCTCAATAATTCCCAGTTGTATGATTTTTCTGTAAAAAAATAAAGGATGGACAATCGTTAAATCGAGACAATTAAAGACATTTAATCGGACTGAAAAAAATATTAACCTAATATAAAAGAATAGGAAAATTTAATTTTAGGAATTGCAATTTACATAAAATCAAGGAACCAATTGTTTAAAATAATGTTGTATATATTTAAAGTAAGGCAAATTTGTTGTCAAAATTTTTATTTCTATAGAAAATTTTGTCAAAATTTTATTTCCATAGAAAATTTTGTTTAAATTTTATTGCTATAGAAAATTTTGTCAAAATTTTATTCTATAGAAAATTTTCTGTTAAAGATTTTATCCCTATAGAAAATTTTTTGTCAAAATTTTATGTCGTGTGTTGTTATTTTTAATTTTCAGCTTAAAACCATATATGACTAAACTACAAGAGTAAGCTTAACCACAGAGGGAAAAGAATGTTTGTCAAATTTATTTGGCAAAGCCCTAATAAGAACTGCCAAGAATGGTTGGATGGACCACGTTTTCAGAGAATTACCCACATTCCTCATCAGCATATACCATCTACTGCACAAAACTATCAACCAATTATTCAGAATAAATTCAGGCAGTTTATTAAAACCCAAACAAAAAAACGCACATACTTTGACCCTCCGAAAAAAGGTTTACATTGAATAGCTGGCTTAATGCCGAAATAAATTCCGAAACAAACATATCTCTTTTCCAATGGCCACTGTCAAATCATCGATTTGAATTCACAAATGGCTGGGTTTATTTTGAGCGTGCTCCTCTCTCTTTTTTCCATTTGTTTTTGAATTTGTTATTGTTGTTTTGTTCTTTAAGCATTGTTGTTGATTTGTTTTCTTTCAGCTTAAAAAACCATATATTGAACTAAACTACAAGAGTAGCTAACCAACAGAGGAAAAGAATGTTTGTCAAATTTACTTTGGGCCAAAGCCCCTAATAGACTGCAAGATGGTTCCGAAAAATTTATTTCGGCATAAGCCCCAGCTATCATTCATGTAAAACCTTTTTTCAGGGTTCAAGTGTGGTTGTTTTGTTGGGTTTTTAATAACGCCTGACATTTATTCTCGATAATTGGTTGATAGTTTTGCTGCAAGTAGAGGATGGGCTGATGAGGAATGTGGTAAGTTCCGAAACGTGCCGTCATCCAACGGCATCTTGCAGTCTATAGGGCTTTGCCCAAAATAAATTGACAAACATTCTTTTCCTCTGTTGGTTAAGCTACTCTTGTAGTTTAGTCAATATATGGTTTTAAGCTGAAATAAAAAAATAACAACAATGCTTAAAGAACAAAACGCAACAATAAACAAAACAAAAACAAAATTGGAAAAAAGAAGAGGAGGCAGCTCAAATAAACCCAGCCATGTGAAATTCAATGCGATGATTTGACAGTGGCATAGGAAAGATATGTTTGTTTCGAATTTATTTCGGCAATAAGCCAGCTATCAATGTAAAACCTGTTTTTTTCGGAGGGTCAAGTGTGGTTTTTGTTGGGTTTAATAAACTGCCCTGAATTTTATTCTGATAAATTGGTTGAAGTTTTGCTGTCAAAGTTAGGATGCTGATGAGGATGTGAGTAATTCCGAAACGTCGCGTCCATCCAACCATCTTGCAGTCGTATAGGGCTTTTGCCGCAATATAAAATTTGACCAAACATTCTTTTCCTCTGTTGGTTAAAGCCTACTCTTGTAGTTTAGTCAATATATGTTTAAGACTGAAATTAAAAAAATAACAACAATGCTTAAAGAACAGAAACCAACAATACAAAACAAAAAACAAATGGAAAATTTATTTCTATAGAAAATTTTTAATTGTCTATAACAAAAATTTATTTCTATACAAAATTTGGTCAAAATTATATTTCAATAGAAATTTAATTTTTTTCTATACAGAATTTATTTCATGAAAATTTTTGTTAAAATTGTATGTTCTATAGAAATGTTGTGAATATTTTATTTCTATTGAACAATTTTGTCAAAAATTTTATTTCTAATAGAAAATTTTGTTTAAATTTTATTTCTAATATGAAAAATTTGTCAATAAATTTTTTTGGTATAGAAAATCTGTTAAAGAAATTTATTTCTATAGAAAATTCTGTCCAAAAATGTTTTATTTTTAATAGACAAATTTGTCAAAATGGTTATTTTCAAAAAAAAAATTTTTGTCAAAAGAGAGAGCAAAATTTTGTAAAATGTTTATTTCTAATAGAAAATTTTGTCAAAATTTTTAATTTCTAATAAAATGTCAAAAAAATTTTTGTCAACATTTATTCTCTATAGAAAATTTGTTTTAAATTTTATTTATATAGAAAATTTTGTTTAAAATTTATTTATATAGAAAATTTTGTTTAAATTTTAGTTTTCTATAGAAATTTGTCAACATTTTTAATGTTCTATAGAAAAAATATTTGGTTAAAAAAATTTTAGTCCTATATGAAAATTTTGCCAAAATTTTAATTTCTATAGAAAAATTTTTGTCAAAATTTTATTTCTATAGAAAATTTTGTCAAAAATTTTTATTTCTATAGAAAATTTTGTCAAGAATTTTAGTTTCTATAGAATATTTTGAAACAAAATTTATTTTCCTATAGAATATTTTTGTCAGAATTTTATTTCTATAGAAAATTTTTGTAAAAATTTAATTTCTATAGAAAATTAGTCAAATTTTATTTTTATAGAACAATTTTGGTCAATAATTTTATTACAATAGAAAACTTTGTCAAAAATATTTTGGTATAGAAAATTTTCCTAAAATTTTTCTTTCCTAAATAGAAAATTCTGTTTAAAATTTTATTTCTATAGAAAATTCTGTTTAAAATTTTATTTCTAAAATAGAAAGATCTTTGTCAAAATTTTTATTTATATTAGAAAATTTGTCAAAATTTTCAGTTCTATAGAAATTTGTTAAAAAATTTTTATTTCTATAAAAAATTTTGGTAAAATTGTTTACTTCTAATGAAAATTTTGTCAAAAATTTTAATTTTTATAGACAATTTTGAACAAAATTTGTCAAAAATATTTATTTCTATAGAAAATTTGTTAAAATTATTCTAATAGAAAATTTATTGTCAACATTTTTATTTCTATAAGAAATTTTTGTCAAAATTTTATTTCCATAGAAAATTTTGTTAAAATTGTATTTGCTAATAAATTTTGTCAACTTTTATTTCTATAGAAAATTTTGTCAAAAAATTTTTATTTTAAAATTTGATCAAAATTTATTTTTATAGACAATTTTGTCTAAATTTTATTTTTTATAGAAATTTTTTGTTAAAATTTTATTATATATGAAAATTTTGTCCAAAATTTTTATTTCTAATAGAAAATTTGTCAAAATTTTTAATTTCAGTAAAAAATTTTTGTCAAAATCTTATTTCTATAAAGAAAATTTTGTCAAAAGTTTTATTTTTATAAGACAATTTTTGCAAAAATTTTATATCTATAGAAAATTTGTCAAATTTATATCTAAATAGAAAATTTGTCAAAATTGTTATATCTATAGAAAATTGTCAAAAATTTTTTTCTATATGAAAATGTTGTCAAAATTTTTTTTGTCGAACATTTTATTTCTATATGGAAAATTGTGCAATCATGTTTAAAGTGTTTATAGATAATTTTGTCAACAAAATTTTTCCCTAATAGAACATTTTGTCAACATTATTATCTAAGAAAAAAAATTTGTCACAATTTAATTTTAAATTTGTAAAATTTAATATTCTATAAAAATTTTGTCGCCAAAATTTTTTTGGTATAGAAAATTTTTGAAAATTTGTGTTAGTATAGAAAATTTGTCAATTTTTTTTTATAGAGAAAAGGTTGTCAAAACTTTATTTCTATAAAAAAATTTTGTCAACAATTTTTTTGATTATGAGAAAATGTTGTCAAAAATTTTATTTCTATAGAATTTGACAAAAATGGTTATATCTAATAGAAATTTTTCAAAAATTTTATTTCTATAGAAACGTTTTGTCAAAATTTTAGTTCATATAGAATATTTTGTCGAAATTTTATTTTTTTTATAGAAAATTTGTTAAAATTTGATTTCCTATAAAAGAAAAATGTTGCCAAAACTGTTGATTTCTATAGTTTTTTAACAAAAGTTTTATGTTCTATAGAAAAGTTTTGTCAAAATTTTATTTCTATATTCTTGTTTTAAGTAACCGCAATTGCGGAAGATCTCAAAAATCGAATAAAATTTAAGAGTAATTTTTTACTATATTATAGTTATTTTTTTCATATAACATTGTCCTATTGTTTTCCCTCCGTTATATAAAGAATATTTCCCAATGCACACAATGCTGTGAAAATTATAGTTATTCTAAAATAAAACTTTTCTACAAAGAGAAGAAAACAACACGAAAAGATGAAATACTGTTTAGATATGTTAAGTAAATATGATACATAAATTTATATGCAATTCTGATGATGAAGGTTTTGCATTGCAAATGAAAAGATTTGGCTCTAAACTTCATGACAGTTTGCTTTAACGGCAGTCGCGATCTGCTACATAGCAAAATTTCGCAGGAAGGAAGGGCTGTGTAGTAAAGAAATATGAAATTTCATTTCATTTTAAGGTTTAATAAATCAATAAAACGCTTGATTGTGCCACCTTTTAATTGGCCTTAAAATAATTCTATAAAGTCTTGTCATTAATTGATTGCCTTTTGATTTATTAGCCAATGAATGGTTAAACGTATTGTCAAATCCTAAAGAAAACTTTTAAACCTAAATGAATCTATAATTAAGCAACAAAATACATCTCACAGCCAAATATCATTGGCAAAGTAACATAATTAATTTCATGTTTAATGTATCATTCAAAGCATTCACTTTCAATAACGGTTGAAACATGAAATTTTTCTTTTATTTCTCTTGGAGTAAAATTTCCGTGGGCAATTATCAATATTTGCTAATAAATCTTATTCTTTGCTATATCGACTTTAACAAACTCATATCAAATATATTTATTATTGAGGTAATTTATTATTACGCATTTGACAACTGAAGAGAATTTTGAGGATTCAGTTTTCGAAGGTTGGAAAGTACAAAACATTTTGGACATATTAATTAATGGCATAGCCAGTTGATTCGAAAATAATATTGCAAACAATATTTTAATTGTAGTTTTATGTCATTATGCAATTTAAGAAAAAGAAGAATTTGTTCAAGAATTTTTAAAATAAAAATTTAAAGCCACGTACTACAGATGTTTTTTTGTTATATAAGTTGAAAATTTGTTAATAATGGTAAACTAGAATGTCGATCTTTTGAAAAAATTTTGAAAAAGAATAGAACAACGATCTGCCCAAAATTTTAAAAAATCCTAAAAGTAAAAAAATTCGAATTTTTGCAAAAGCGCTAAGAGTCACTTTTCCACAAAATTTTCAAAAAAGTTCAAAAACCGCCGTTTATTACCGATAAACAATTGAAATATCTAAAATTCAACTTCTACAAAAAGGTGTAATCCAAAGAAAAATTTTCAATAAATGTTATAAAGGTCGAAAAATAAAATATTTGTTTCGGAATTATAGACTGTTTCCGAATACCAACATTTCCTCATCAAGCATCCTCTAGCCGACTAATCAAAACCTTTTTTCGAAGGTTCAAGGTATAGTTCACTTTAGGTGAGTTGAAGTTACCCGAATTTATTCTAATAATATTGTTGATAGTTTTGCGCAAGTAGAGGGATGCTGATGAGGAATGTGGAAATTCCGAAACAGCTGGTACATCCAACCACCTTGCGGGCTATAGGGCCTTTGCCCCAAATAAATTTATAACGACATACTTTCTCCTCTGTTGGTTTAAGCTATCACTTGAGTTTAGTCAATGCATTGGTTTAAGCTGAAAAATCAAAAAACAACAAGAGAAATAAAATTTTGACAAAATTTTCCTACAAGAAATAAAATTTTGAGAAACAATTTCTTTAAAATAAAAATTTGTATAATTAATAATATAAATTTTGAGTCAAAATATTTTGAGAAATAACTTTCTATAGAAATAAAATATTGTCAAAATTCTAAAGAAATAAAAATTTTGAAAAAATGTTATATAGATATAAAATTTTAAATAATTTTCTAACAGCTAAATAAAATTAAAAAAAAATTCTATAGATAATAAAATTTTGGCGCAAATATTCTATAAAATAAAATTTTTACAAAAATTTTCTTGTAGAAATCAAAATTTGTGCATAGAAGATAAAATTTTGAACAAAATTTGAATAATTGTTATAGGAAAAATTTCTTTAAAAAATAAAAATTTTGATAGAAATAACAATTTTGACTAAATTTGAGAAAATTTACTATAGAAATAAAATTTGACGGAAAATTTTCTCTAGAAATACAAATTTTGAGAGAAACTTTCTATGCGAAATAAATATATTGAGAAAATTTTATATAGAAAAAAAATGTTGAGATACTAAAATTTCTAAAGAAATAAAATTTTTGAAAAAAATTTCGTACAAAAAAAAATTAAAAGACTTTAAGAAATAAATTGATCCATTTCTTATTATAAATTTAAATATCCATATCAAAATTTGCTAGAATAAAATTGCCAAAATTTTAGACATATTCAATAAATAAAATTTTTATGCAAAATTTCGAAATAATTTGAGAAAATTCAAAATAATTTGCATAAATAATTTATGAATAAAATTCTTGACAACAATTATTCTAAAAGAAATAAAAATTATGACAAAAATTGTCGTAAAGAAATTTTGAGAACTTTTTGAAAAAAGTTTCAAAATTCTTCTATAGAAAATATTACAATCAAAGTATTTAGACAAATTTTCAAATAATTTAAATATTAGAATTATTGAAATTCGAAATTTTGATAAAATTTTTGAGATAAGTTGTTATAGAAAACAAAATTGAGAAATTATTCTGTAGAAAATAAATTTGACGAAAACTTCTATAGAAATGAAATAATTGGCAAAATGTTAATAGAAATAAAATTTTGACAACATTTCTGATAGAAATAAATTTGACAAAAATTGATGAATAAAAAGTTGCTATAAAATAAAATTTTGAGAAAATTTTCTGTACGAAATAAAAATTTTGAGAAAAAATTCTAAGAAAATAAAATATTGAAAAAATTTTCTTACAGAAAGTAGAAAATTTTGAAAAAAATTTTTATAAAATATAAATTTGAAAAAAATTTTCTGATATTGAAATTAAATTTTACAAAAATTGCCGCTAATCTGAAATTAAAATTTAAGCAAAATCTTCTACAGAAATATAAAATTTTAAAAAATTTCTTTAGACAGCTCGTAGAGCAATTTGTATAGAAATAAAATTTTAACAAAATTTGTGAGAAAAAATTTTTATAGAAATAAAAAATTTTGAAGAAAATTTTCTGTAATAAATAAAATTATTTGAGAAAAACTTTCTAATTAGAAAGAAATATTGCGAAAATTTCTTACAAAAAAAAATCTTAAAAAAAATAAAATTTTGAAAAAATTTTCTTAGACATCAAAATTTTGTATAGAATAAACTTTTAACAAAGATTTGACGAAAAAATTTGTTTATAGAAAATAAAATTTTGAGAAAATTTTCTGATAATAAATAAAATTTTGAGAAACTTTCTATAGAAATGAAACTATTGCGAAAATATTATCTACAAGAAAGAAATTTTAAAAAAATTTCAACGAAATAAAAATTTGACTAAATTTTCTTTAAAAATAAAAATTTGATAAAAGAATTTCTGATAATATAAATTTGAAACAAACATTTTCTACAGAAATAACAAAATCTTCTAACAAAAATATAAATTTTGACACAAATCGTTCTAGCAGAAATAAAAATTTTGACAAAATTTTCTTTAGAATATCAGGCATTTTGTATAGAAATAAAATTTTGAGAAATATTCAATAGAATATTAAAAAACTCCTTAAAAAATTTTCTATAGAAATTAAAAAATTTTGACAAAATTTGCTATAAAAATAATTTTGGACAAAATTTTCTAATAGAAATAAAATGTTTACAACAATTTTCGAAGAAATAAATTTTGACAAAAATTTTCTATAGAAATAAATAATTTTGACAAAACATTTCTATAGAAATAAAAATCTTGACAAATTGTCTTCTTATAGGCTAAAGTATACAGAACTTACTCTGCTAGTACTAAAGACTTAGACCGTTAAAGAATTTTTAGGAAGCAAATATTTTAAGAAAATCCAGTATTTTGTATAGAAAATAATATTGTTTCAAAAACCTTTTATTGAAAAAAATTTTAACAATAGAATAATATTTTAAGAAAATTTTCTATATAGAAATGAAACTCTAAATTCATTTTGTAATAGCAATAAAATTTTGAAAAATTTGTATAGAAATAATAAAATATTTAAAAAATTTCCATAAGAAATAAAAAAAGAAAAGCCTTGTAGAGAAATAAAGTTTTAGAAAATTTTTCTATAGAAATAACATTTTCAAATAGAAGTTTTTGTAAGTATTCATTAATAATAATTGTTTTTTTGGCTCAAAGTTTTTTGTAATTTTGTAGTGATTTTGTGCTCGTGACCGTGTGCTAATCCCAAGTTTTCTTCGCCCCTAATGGAAAAATCTTCCTGTAGAAAAATAAAACTATTGTACTAAATATTTAAGTTGTACAAAGAATTCACAAATTAGATAGATTTAAACTTTTTACATACACACCTAGTTAATACATACAATGAATTGTAGAGTTAAACTGTTCCTGCGAATCGCAAAGCTAAGTGTAATGTTGAAAACCTCTCAAGGCTATGGGTGTGGTAATGAGTTGAGAGGATAAACTTTTAATACACATTAATTGATGTTCATCATCGTTAGAAGGGTGGCACACACACACATGCCTACTACGTGGTCATAATTAATAATTCGAAATGTCATAGAGATAAGAAGTAAAAATGAATTTTACAATTTCTAATTTTAATAAAAAGTTTTCGAGATTAAATTCTCTCCTTCCCCCAAGGCTAAAACGATGAATTGTGTATGTGATGAATTTGATAAGGGTTGGCACAAAAGACTTCCTCTTTCGATATTAGATTTACACAGATTTTGTTTTAGTTCCTATAGATGTCGTAGAAAGTTTTAGGAAGTTTTATGTAGCTTTTTTGATTTAGGTAGTTAGAGGGGTTGCTGTCTCGCTGGAAATTGATAAATATTTACAAAATGTTTTGATGGTATGAGAGAAAAATGTATTCATTTGGCAGGGAATAGGGTACCAAAAAGTTGAAAATAGACTTTTTCGACTAATCGACAAAAAGATCAAAAATGTCGATGTTTCAACCAATCGATTTTGATATTCATGTACAAATATTAATTTTACACTGAAAAAAGCTTGTCTGTGTCCAAAGATTTTGTTTTTACTCTAATAACACCAAGGATTGGAATTGGAATTTGTCGATGTAGTTCTTTTGGACAAGATATTTGACAATTTTAAGCAAAAATTTAAATTCGTGTTAGGAAAATGTCGCAATATAAGTAGAAAAGCATTAAAAATAAAATTTATTTATATTTTTTGGATGATATATATAAAAAACTGGCCAAAGAATTATCATAACTTAAAAAAAATCCCAGAGGGAATTTTAACCTGTGCCTTTCTTCATTCCTATTTACTTCTAAGGCAATGTAAAGGATTCGAACACAGAGTACAAGTGGATCTCCATCAATGTCTTGGAAGTTCTTCTTGTTTTATTAGGAATC
>PGFW01032706.1:32542-46329 GCA_003123925.1 Haematobia irritans | reverse complement strand
CTAAAAAACCCTCTGATGGGGGTCCACTTGAAAATTCTTTGCGTGTCCAGTTGACTGACTATATCTTGACAACATTCATTTATTTATGTTGTTGTGATTTTTGCTTAAGCAAAAACAACTTAACGACGGGCTTGATATTTATGGGCATAAAATCAAAGTCATTATAAATCTTTGTTACGCATAGTATACGATGCGCTTTGTGAAGATTAAGAAAGACCCAAGACTCAATTTTTTAATTATAAAACAAAACTCTTAGAGATCAGAGCAGCATAATGAAGAGCCCCAATCAAGCGCATAGATACCGCCAAAAAACTTTCGCATTAAAGATCAGCAAAAGACTAATGGACTATGGTGTCTTTCAATAGAGCCCCACACACATATGATGGCAACATATTCGCTTAAACAAAATGTCTACAAAAGTTTGTAGTGTTGTGCTGTTGTGCATGAACATGCATCATGGCAATGAGCAGGCAACATGACGCGGGCTACAGGAAGAAACAGCCTACGCATCAACAATATTTTAGCGGCTGGTTAAAAAGCAACAAACATTGCAAATTAAATAAATTACAAAAAAGAGGTATAAAGGATGAGAGGAGAAACCATAAAAAACTAAGAGCTCCATTCGCAGGAAGCACTGGAGTGAATGGGCCTCAGCATGATTGTGTTTAAACCACACAGTTAAGATAGAGCCAGGCAGGCCATGGGTGTGGCGAACAAACACTGCAGGCAGAAAGAGGCCTGCGATGATCAATCGTCATCAATCATAATCATCAGTTTGGCTTGGCAGAAGCTACAACATCATACGACGCACATGAACATGAAACGTTTTCTTTTAATGCCGTTTGTGGAAAGGACTATGTGAGTGTTAATATGTATGTACGGAATGCCCGTGGTTTTGACTGTATATATATATGTGTGTGAGAGAGTTTTCTAAGGCTACGGGCCATAGTAAAGTGTGTACAACCAATTTGATGCTAAGTTTGGGGATTTTGGTTATCATCCACATTAAAGCGAGATGAGAATTTAAAAGCAAAAACCAAAAGTAATGCCAACAAAAAAAATCGATTCTCAGTCTCTCTAAAACACACTCATTCTCTGTGGCTGCAACCCCAGCTCAGGGGGGCCTTGCTATACATCAGAAGTTCAAAAAGTCATCCCTAGGGTTGCGCTGTAGCATTATAAGGGCCAGCCAAAATTATAACATTTAGGGGATACCATAGATCTTCAGTGTCTACATGTGGGCATATAAATGCCTTAAAAAGGTTTTGTCGCATGTAAAGGAATAAAAATTTCCATATTTTAAAGAAATTTAGTGTCAAAATTTTTGTCAAAATGTTATTTCTATAGAAAATTTTGTCAAAATTATATTTATATAGAACATTTTGTCAAAATTTTTTTCTATGGAAAATTGTTAGCAAATTTTTCTGTTCTAGCAGGAATTGTAGCTAACTTTTATTTGTCAAAATTTTATTTCTATAGAAAAATTTGTCAAAATTTTATTTCTAATAGGAAAATTTTTCAAAAAGTTTATTTCTATAGAAAATTTTATCAAATTTTATTTGCTATAGAACAATTTGTCAGAAAATTTTTATTTCTATAAAAATGTTGTCAAAATTATATTTATATAGAAATTTTGTCAAATTTTTTTCTAATAGACAATTTTAGCAAAAATTTTGTTTCTACAGAAAATGTAGCAAACTTTATTTGTCAACAATTTTATTTCTATAGAAAAATTTTGTCAAAAGTTTTATTTCCTATAGAAAAATTTTGTCAAATTTATTTCTATAGAAAATTTTTGTCAAAATTTTATTTCTATAAGAAAATTGTGTCAAAATTTTATTTCCTTTAGAAAATTTTGTGCAAAATTTTAATTCTATAGAAAATTTTTGTAAAATTGTATTTCTATAGAAAATTTTGTCAAATTATTATTTATATAGAAAATTTTGTCAAATTATATTTATATAGAAACATTTTGTCAGAATTGTATTTCTATAGAAAATTTTGTTAAAATTGTATTTCTATATGAAAATTTTGTTAAAAATTGTATTTCTATAGAAAATTTTGTCAAAAAATTATATTTTCTTGTGAAAATTTTTTCCGAATTCTTAATTTCTATAGAAAATTTTTTTCAAAATTTTAATTTCTATAGAAAATTTGTTCAAATTGTATTTCATAGAAAATTTTATCAAATAATTTTATTTCTATAGAAAAATTTTTTACAAAATTTTTATTTCTATAGAAAATTGGTCAGATATTATTTTTTGTAGTAATTTTTTGTCACAAATTTTTAATTTACTATAGAAAATTTTGTCAAAATGTAGTGGAAGTTTTAATTTGCTCTAGAAAATTTTGTTTTTAACATTTTATTTTTGTAGAAAATATTTTGTCAAAATTTTTTTGCCATAAAAAATTTTAATTATCCATAGAAAATTTTTGTAAATTTTTCCCCAAAGTTTTAAAGTGGCAGCCCGATTTATTTTCAAAGGCTCACTTAGACTTATTCAGTCCATTGTGATATGTTTTTTTTCCTCAGAGTCATTCCTAAGACATACCCATTGATGCTCTTGAGTTTAAAGCTTTTTTTTGTTGTTTCACAAAATGTAAAATACCTAAAAGGCTTTAAAGCAAAAATTCCCATTAACAATTTTTAGTTTAAATTGTAATTGCCAAATGAATTGGTAAGGAGAACGAGCGGAAAACTTTTCTTTTGGCCTTTTTTTTGGTTGTGTTTGAAAATCAGGTTCATGTACATCGGCGTAGACCCAATAACCAAAGCAATTGTCGGCATTGCGTGCCCGCCAAGAACATGCAAGATAGATATACCTTTAACTTTCCCTTGCGCAGCTCGTGGCTGATATGTGTATGACGATTCAAAGAAAACAACAGTAGATTTTTTTTTTTTTTTTTTTTTTTTTTTTTTTTTTTTTTTTTTTTTTTTTTTTTTTTTTTTTTTTTTTTTTTTTTTTTTATTTTTTTTTTTTTTTTTTTTTTTTTTTTTTTGTTTTTTTTTTTTTTTTTTTTTCTTTTTTTTTGGTTTTTTAGGTTTGGTTTTTTTTTTTTTTTTTGTTTTTTTTTTTTTTTTATCTTTTTTTTTTTTGAACAACGTCTCTGGCAGACGAGGATGGTAATGTCCGCTACAATAGGAGTCATTTCAACCCACACTCCAACATATCAATCAGCATACATTTGTTTTGTATTGGTTCTTCCTTTCCTCTAACTCAGTTACCGTGGTATTGTTGGCTTCGTGTTTATGTGGGCTTGATCTTCTTCTGAAAAGAAACCAAACAAACAAATAATTCACATTAAGAAAAAGCAGGCAGATACGTGGCGTAAGGTTGCTAAAATACAAAACAAGATGCGCAATAGTTGCAAGCGCAAGTTTAAAGTCTGGCATGCAAATAAAGGCAGAATAATATTCTGGCGATATTCTGTATTGGTACTCTACTCTGAAGCGAGGTAGGAAGTGAAAATATCCTGAAATCAAGGAATTATGGCGATGCAAATACCAATTGTTTTTAATTTTTGTCCAGTTAGCAGATAACTGATTAGCTTAAAAAATTGCTTTCGAAATATTTGCAGGGGGTACTTTTAGGGACATTTGGTGTTATGTTTTTATCTTGCTAAACTCGATAATGGCCTACGGCAGCACCGTCGCTAATATTGGATCATGAGAATTTTTTCCTATTTGTTACTGTATTGCAATGTTTGTGTTTAGGTAACATAAATTTAAGTTCAGAAGAGGAATCTGAAAATAAGCCATGGATGAAATAAAGCTGACCGATGGTTCTTTCAAACACGTCAGCTTCTTTGTTAGCATGACTTTCAGGCGGAAAACATAAGTTTCTCACAAAAACTTTGCAGCGCAGCATTACTGCGCCCAGAACTGATGACATACATCACAAATTCCAAGCACATAAACATTGTCCACCCCGAATCTGGCAAAGTCATGTGCTCATGGACCCAGATTATATTCCCAACCTTCAGCATTTTTTTGCGAAGAATAAAAGAAAAAACACTCCCGCAAAAAGTAATTCTTTACTCCTCGTTTGAATTGTCCATGATTTGTATCCTTATTTATTGTTTGTAAATGGTTTTGGAATGGTGGAAAAGGGTAGGAAATGGTGAAAATTCCTGTGGTTTTTGTTTGCCTCTACAGAGACGACAATATTTGCGATTGGCTGAACCGGGGAATCTTTAACAGTGAAATTTCATCATATCCTGCATCTTGAGATTCGTTTTTACGTACACGCATGGTTTGATTTTACTCGTGAAAGGCCTTTTCTTGATGGGTGTTTTTTGCTTTCATTTGTTGTTATTTTTAATTATTTATGTCTTCAAATAAATTAATTATTTTAAAAGCAATTAACGCTCAGTTAACAAATGAAGTTAATGAAAAATTGTCTGTTGAGGTTTTGCCCCTCGCATTGCCCATTGGGGATAAGTAGGTTCATAACTTTGGTTTTGATTTTTAATATTAATCACGAATCGGCTAACTTTTGGCAGAGAGTTTTAATCGCAAAAAAGTGCTCTAAATATCGAAACATCGCTGATTTATAAAAAGTTAAATTAAATTAAAATTAAATTAAATTAAATTAAATTAAATTAAAATTAAAATTAAATTAAATTAAATTAAATTAAATTAAATTAAATTAAATTAAATTAAATTAAATTAAATTAAATTAAAATTAATTAAATTAAATTAAATTAAAATTAAATTAAATTAAATTAAATTAATTAAATTAAATTAAATTAAAATTAAATTTAAATTAAATTAAATTAAATTAAATTAAATATAAATATTAAAATTAAATTAAATTAAATTAATTAAATTAATAATTAAATTAAATTAAAATTTAATATATTAAATTTAAATTAATTTAATTAAATTAAATTAAATTAAATTTAAATTAAATAATAAATTAATTAAATAATTAAATTAAATTAAATTAAATTAAAATTTAAAAATTAAATAAAATTAAATTAAATTAAATTAAATTAAATTAAAAATTAAATTAATCATAAATGATAAATTAAAATTTAAATTAAATTAAATTAAATTAAATTAAATTAAATTAAAATGTAAATTAAATTAAATTAATTAAGATTATTAAAATTAAATTAAATTAAATTAAATTAAATTAAATTAAATTTTAAATTAAATTAAATTAAAATTAAATTAAGATTAACAATTAAATTTAATTAATTAAGTTAATTTAAATTTTAAATTATTAATTTAAATTTAAATTAATATTTAATTTAAATTAAATTAAATTAAAATTAAATTAAATTAAATTAAATTAAAATTAAATTAAATTAAATTAAATTAAATTAATATTAAAATTAATTAAAATTAAAATTAAAATTAAATTAAATTAAATTAAATTAAATTAAATTAAATGTAATATTAAATTAAAAATTAATTAAATAAATTAAGATTAAATTAAATTAAAATTAATAAATTAAATTATAATTAATTAATTAAATTAAATTAATTAAATTAAGGTGTAAATTAAATTAAATTAAATTAAATTAAATTAATTAAATTAAATTAAATTAAATTAAATTAAATTAAATTAAATTAAATTAAATTAAATTAAATTAAATTAAATTAAATTAAATTAAATTAAATTAAATTAAATTAAATTAAATTAAATTAAATTAAATTAATTAAATTAAATTAAATTAAATTAAATTAAATTAAATTAAATAAATTAAAATAATTAAATTAAATTAAAATTAAATTAATAAAATTAATTAAATTAAAGTTAAATTAAATTAAATTTAAATTAAATTAAATTATAAATTAATTAAATTAAAATTAAATTAAATTAAATTAAATTAAATTAAATAAATTAAATTAAATTAAATTAAAAAATTAAAATTAAATTAAATTAAATTTAAATTTAATTAATAATTTAAATTAAATTAAATTACAATTAAATTAAATTAAATTAAATTAAATTAAAAATTAAATAAATTTAATAAATTAATTAATTAATTATAAATTAATTAATGTAAATTAAATTAGAATTAAATTTAAATTAATATCTAAATTAAAAATTAATAAAATTATAATTAATTAATATACTACTCTAAATTTAAATTTTAAATAAATTAGAATTAATATTAAATTATAATTATAAATTAATTAAATTTAATTATTAAATTAAATCTATATTAATTAAATTAACTTTAATATTAAATTAAATAAATAACCTCACTTCATAACATTAAATTAGGTAATTCACTAATCCTCAGAATTGAGGTTAAATTGGATTAAATTAAATAAATTAAATTAATTAACTTAAATTAAATAAATAAATTAATTAAATTAATTAAATTAAATTCAAATTAAATTAATTAAATTAAATTAATTAATTAATAAATTAAATTAAATTTAATATTAAATAAATTAATAAATCTACAATTTAAATTAAATTAAATTAAATTAAATTAATTAAATAAAATTAAGAAATAAATGCAATCGGAAGGAAGAACTAAAATTTATGTGGCAGGGACACTTTAGTTCTCTATAAGAAAATTTTGTCAGAATTTTAATTTCTATAGAAAGTTTTGTTAAAATTTTTATTTCTATAGAAAACTTTAATAACAATATTAAAATTATAAAAATAAATGAGTTTTTGTTTTTCAAAGAATTTATTTTTTCAAATTATTTTCCTATTGCCCACCCCCCAAAAATTTTTGTCAAAATTTTTATTCCCTACCAAATTTTGTCAAAATTTATTCCTACACAAAATTTTGTCAAAATTTTATTCCTATAGAAAATTTTGTCAAAAGTTTAATTCTGTAGAAAATTTTGTCAATATTTTATTCCTACAAAAAAATTTGTCAAAATTTTATTTCTATAGAAAATTTTCTAAAAATTTTTCTTTTGTCTATAGAAACTTTAGTTTATTTTTCAGGTCAAATATCAAGTCATCTTTAAACGATTATAATTTTTATAAAAAAATTTTTCTAATTTGTTATAATTTTTTTTATTATATTTTCTCAACGCAATGGCTGAGCAGTTCAATATGTGTGCATGGTCACAAGGACATATCATGCAATTGAATGCCCATATATTTCATGTGCTCCAAACATTATTTGTTAACCATGTGTGCTACACTTGAAACCCACCTAATATTCTTTGGAGCTCAAAACTTTTTTCCTTTTTGTATTCTCATCCATTGATAAAAATCATATGGCAAATATTATACATGAACACTGTCTTATAGCTCTAGGAATGCATGTTGCGCAATGTAAAGTACATATGTTTAAGGCGGTCTTTGACGTCATACATGCCTCTTATGTGGGTTGAGAAAAATAAGCCTTTCTGTTGCTGTATATATTTTCGACCATTTTCGGAGCCAGCCTTACGGACAACAAGGAGTGCATCAATCGCGAGAATGGCTTTGACTGTAAAAGGTGATTGGTACGCATTGCCTGCAATATTATTCGTGTGGTTTATCCATACTTTTTCCTAATGATCCCCCAATGATGATGGCTGTATGGTTGAAATGCGTTGCAGCTACAATGGCTGGTTCGCATGGTTTTGTATCACAAAAAAGCCTCCTCAGGAGTATCTCAAACTGAACTAATAACCTTCTACTTTTTTGTATACTATATGTATAGATGGTAGAATGTTGAATATGTGTTGTGTTTGTGATGTTGAAACCCTAAGAGATGTCTCTTAAAGAAACAAAAATCCATATGCAATTTCATAAAATACTTAACAATAAATTGTTCTATTTACCTTGTTTTATATTTTTGGCCATATTAAAAGCTAGGCCTTATTAATTTAGAGGGGGATTAGGTATATTATAAATTCTCATTTGGCAACCCTAACGTCCATACTTTATTTCTATATACGGCTCTTTAGAATCCTATTATAGAAAATGCCAAACCAAACTTCACCATTCGCAATATCGGTAATAATAATGTGAACCTAACAACTCCTACTCCTTTTCAGTTTTATCTACAAAGAGGAAAAACATACCAAATAGCCTAAATAAAAAAAAATACCAGCGAATATATAAATTGTATGGGCCAACTTTTAGAATCACAAAAAAAACGTGTATATGCACGCAAATCGCGTGTATAGGCCATTTACAGTATAGGAAAGCTAACAAATATAATAAGAAAAACCAAAATGAAAATTTTCCCTATACAGTATGAAGTATCAGCCATAATGGTGTGGTGGGGGGTTACATGAATGGGATAAATAACTTTAGATAGCTTTAATATATGATGTTCGTTTTTGCTATGTGAATATTAAGAAAATTGCCTAAAAGGTATTGGTTGTTTTATTTTTTATTTTTTTGCAACGAGTTTTTTTCTTCTTTAGAACTCACAATTGCCCAAAGTCGTTATAATTTGTGTACAAATGCAATAGAAACGAAATTGTAGATATGGATAAATACCAAAAGCATGAAAAGACTGTTCCATGATAGAATTTATATAAAAAAAAAATTAAAAAAAATATATACAAAAAAAATTATAAAAATTAGAAATTTTTTTATAAAATTATAATCGTTTAAAAGATGGCTGATATTTGCTGAAAAAATGAAATTAAAGTTTTTGCTTGGGCAATTACTTAACTGTATCCTAGTATTGTAAAATCTATATATCCCGCAGAACAAATTGTAAACGCTGAAAAAAGCAAAATTTGATTTAATTTAATTTTATTTTATTTTACTTCATTCATTTTTTTTATAAAATTTTCCATAGAAATAAAATTTTTAAGAAAATTTTCTATAGAAATAAAATTTTGACAAATTTTTTTGTAGGAATAAAATATTGACAAAATTTTCTACAGAATTAAACTTTTGACAAAATTTTCTATAGGAATAAAATTTTGACAAAATTTTTGGTAGGAATAAAATTTTGAAAAAATAAATCTTTGAAAAAAAAAATATATTATTTTTATAATTTTATATTTATATAATTTTCTATAGAAATAAATTTTTAACAAAACTTTCTATAGAAATAAAATTTTGACAAAATTTTCTATAGAAATAAAGTGTTGACAAAATTTTATTTCTTTTCATTTCATTTCATTTCATTTTATTTTATTTTATTTTATTTTATTTTATTTTATTTTATTTTATTTCATTTCATTTCATTTCATTTCATTTCATTTCATTTCATTTCATTTCATTTCATTTCATTTTATTTCATTTCATTTCAATTTCATTTCATTTCATTTCATTTCATTCATTTCATTTATCATTTCATTTCATTTCATTTCATTTTCATTTCATTTTCATTTCATTTTCATTTCATTTTCATTTCATTTCATTTCATTTCATTTCATTTCATTTTCATTTCATTTCATTTTCATTATTTCATTTCATTTCATTTCATTTCATTTCATTCATTTCATTTCATCATTTCATTTCATTTCATTTCATTTCATTTCATTTCATTTCATTCATTTCATTCATTATTTCATTTCATTTCATTTCATTTCATTTCATTTAAATTTCATTTCATTTCATTTCATTTCATTTCATTTTCATTCATTTCATTTCTATTTCATTTCATTTTTCATTTCATTTCATTTCAATTTCATTTCATTTCATTTCATTTCATTTCATTTCATTTTTATTAATTTAATTTAATTTAAATTTAATTTATAATTTAATTTAATTAATTTAATTTAATTTAATTTAATTTAATTAATATTTAATTTAATTTTAATTTAATTAATTTAATTTAATTTAATTTAATTAATTTAATTTAATTAAAATTTAATTAATTTAATTTAATTTAATTTAATTTAATTTAATTTAATTTAATTTTAATTTTTAATTTAATTTAATTTAATTTAATTTATTTAATTTAATTTAATTTAATTTAATTTAATTTAATTATTTAATTTAATTTAATTTAATTTAATTTATTTAATTTATTTAATTTAAATTTAATTTTTGTTAATTTAATTTAATTTAATTTAATTTAATTTAATTTAATTTATTTAATTTAATTTAATTTAATTTAATTTAATTTAATTTTTAATTTAAATTTAATTTAATTTAATTTATTTAATTTAATTTAATTTAATTTAATTTAATTTAATTTAATTTAATTTAATTTAATTTAATTTAATTTAATTTAATTTAATTTAATTTAATTTAATTTAATTTAATTTAATTTAATTTAATTTAATTTAATTTATAATTTAATCTTAATTTAATTTTAATTTAATTTAATTTAATTTAATTTAATTTAATTTAATTTAAATTTTAATTTAATTTTAATTTAATTTAATTTAATTTAATTTAATTTAATTTAATTTAATTTATTAATTTAATTTAATTATTAATTTAATTTAATTTAATTTATTTAATTTAATTTAATTTAATTTAATTTAATTTATTTAATTTAATTTAATTTAATTTAATTTAATTTAATTTAATTTAATTTAATTTAATTAATTTAATTTAATAATTTATTTAATTTAATTTAATTTAATTTAATTTAATTTAATTTAATTTAATTTAATTTAATTTAATTTAATTAATTTAATTTTAATTATTTAATTTAATTTAATTTATTATTTAATTTAATTTAATTTAATTTATTTAATTTAATTTAATTTAATTTAATTTAATTTAATTTATTAAATTTAATTTAATCTTAATTTAATTTAATTTAATTTAATTTAATTTAATTTAATTAATTTAATTATTTAATTTAATTTAATTTAATTTATTTAATTTAATTAATTAATTAATTTGAATTTAATTTAATTTAATTTAATTTAATTTAATTTATTTAATTTTAATTAATTTAATTTAATTTAATTTAATTTAATTTAATTTAATTTTTTAATTTAAATTTAATTTAATTTAAATTTAATTTAATTTATTTATTTAATTTAATTTAATTTAATTTTAAATTTAATTTTAATTTAATTAGATTTAAATTTAATTTAATTTAATTCAATTTTAATTTAATTTAATTTAATTTAATTTAATTTAATTTAATTTAATTTAAGTTTAATTTAATTTAATTTAATTTAATTGTAATTTAATTTAATTTAATTTAATGTTAATTTAATTTAATTTAAATTTAATTTAATTTAATTTAATTTAATTTAATTTAATTTAATTTAATTTAATTTAATTTAATTTAATTTAATTTAATTTAATTTAATTTAATTTAATTTAATTTAAGTTTAATTTAATTTAATTTAATTTAATTTAATTAATTTAATTTAATTTATTTAATTTAATTTAATTTAATTTAATTTAATTTAATGTTAATTTATATTTAATTTAATTTAATTTATATTTAATTAATTTATTGTAAATTTATTTAATTTAATTTAATTTAATTGTTAAATTTAATTGTAATTTAATTTAATTTTAATTTAATTTAATTAATTTAATTTAATTTAATTTAATTTAATTTAATTTAATTTATTTAATTTAATTTAATTTAATTTAATTTTATATTAATTATTTAAATTTATTTAATTTAATTTTAAATTTAAATTTAATTTAAATTTAATTTAATTTAATTAATTTAATTTATATTTAATTTAATTTAATTGTAATTAATTTAATTTATTTAATTTAATTTAATTTAAATTTATTTAATTTAATCAATTTATTTAATTTAATTTAATTTAATTTAATTTAATTTAATGTTATTAATTTAATTTAATTTAATTTAATTATTAATTTAATTTATTTAATTTAATTTAATTAATTTAATTTAATTTAATTTAATTTACTTAATAATTTAATTTAATTTAATTTAATTTAATTTAATTTAATTATATTTATAATTTTAATTTAATTTAATTTAATTTTAATTTATTTACTTTAATTTAATTAATTTAATGTTAATTTAATTTAAATTTATTTAATTTTAATTAATTAGTTTAATTTAATTTAATTTAATTTAATTTAATTTAATTTAATTTAATTTAATTTAAATTTAATTTAATTTAATTTAATTTAATTTATTAATTTAATTTAATTTAATTTAATTTTAATTTAATTTAATTTTAATTAATTTAATTTAATTTAATTTAATTTAATTTAATTTAATTTAAAATTTAATTTAATTTAATTTAATTTAATTTAATTTAATTTAATTTAATTTAATTTAATTAATTTAATTTAATTTAATTTAATTTAATTTAATTTAATTTAATTTTAATTTAATTTAATTTAATTATATTAATTTAATTTAATTTAATTTAATCTTAATTTAATTTAATTTAATTTAATTTAATTTAATTTAATTTATTTAATTTTAATTTAATTTAAATTTAATTTAATTTAATTTAATTTAATTTAATTTTAATTTAATTTAATTTAATTTAATTTAATTTAATTTAATTTTAATTTAATTTAATTTAATTTAATTTAATTTAATTTTAATTTATTTAATTTAAATTTAATTTTAATTTAATTTAATTTAATTTAATTTAATTTAATTTAATTTAATTTAATTTAATTTAATTTAATTTAATTTAATTTAATTTAATTTAATTTAATTTAATTTAATTTAATTTAATTTAATTTAATTTAATAATTTAATTTAATTTAATTTAATTTAATTTAATTTAATTTAATTTTAATTTAATTTAATTTAATTTAATTTAATTTAATTTAATTTAATTTAATTTAAATAATTTAATTATTAATTAATTTAATTTTTAATTTAATTATAATTTTATTTTATTAATTATTATTTTATTATATTATTATTTTAATTTAAATAAAATATTATTATTATTAATAATTTAATATTTAATTTAATTTAACTTAATTTAATTAATTTTAATTTAATTTAATTTTAATATTAAGTTTATTTAATTTAATTTAATTTAATTTAATTTAATTTAATTTTTATAATCAGGAGTTTTCGATATTTAAGAGACTTTTTTTGGATTAAATCTCTGCCAAAGTTAGCGATTTCGTGATTAAATTAAAAATCAAAACCAAAGTTGAACCTACTATCCCCCAATGGGCAATGCGACCAAACCTCAACCAGACAATTTTGTCATTAATTCATTTGTTAACTGAGGTTAATTGCTTTAAATTAATTATTTATTTGCAGACATAAATAATAAAATAAACAAAATGAAAGCAAAAAACACCAACAAGAAAGGCTTCAGAGTAAAATCAACCATGCGTGTACGTAAAACGAATCTCAAGAGGAGGATATGATGAAATTTCATGTTAAAGATTCCCCGGTTCAGCAACGAAATATGTCGTCTCTGTAGAGGAAACAAAAAACCCACAGGAATTTTCACCATTCCTACCCTTTTCCACCCATTCCAACCATTTACAAAAATAAATAAGGATACAACCATGGACAATTCAAACGAGGAGTTAAAGAAATACTTTGGAGTTTTATATTTCTTTCGAAAAAATGTGAAGGTGGAATATAACTGGAGTCATAGAATGACTTTGCCAGATGGGGTGACAATGTTATGTGCTGGAATTTGTGTGTATGTCATCAGTTTGGGGCGCAGTAATGCTGGTGAAAGTTATTTTTGAGAACTTTATGTTTCCGTCTGAAAGTATGCTAACAATAAGGAGTGTTTGAAAGACATCGGTCAGCTTTACTTCCATGGCTTATTTTTCAGATTCCTCTTCTGAACTTAAATTTATGTTACCTAAACAAACATTGCATTACAGTACAAATAGGAAAAATCTCTTGATCCAATTTAGCGAGGGCTGGTAGGCTTATCGAGTTTTAGCAAGATAAAAACTATACACAAATGTCCCCCTAAAAGTATGCAAATATTTCGAAAGCAATTTTTT
>PGFW01032704.1:1466-16153 GCA_003123925.1 Haematobia irritans | reverse complement strand
TAACAAGTAATATAACGCCGTAAAAGTTTTCGCCAGCGCCGAAGCTTTGTACGCCTCCACCATAGGATTGCGTAGAAACTTCTAACTTCTGAAAGCCGATGGCAAGGTATCTTAAACTTCCTAAACCACGTAATATAATACCGATGAACCGTGTATAATTAAACTAAAAAACGGGCCGATTAAAGTACGTATTATGATTAAGTTTAAAGTTTCTATAAGAAATCAAAAATTTTGACACAAAAATAAAATTTTGACAACATTTTCTAATAGATAATAAAATTTTGACAAATTTTCTAATAGAAATAAAATTTGGAAAAAAATTTCTATAGAAATAAACTTGTTGACAAATTTTCTATGAGAAATAAATTTTCTCAAAATTTTCTATAGAAATAAATTTTGACAAAGGTTCTATAGAAATAAAAAATTTCTTTATAAGGAAAATAACATTTTGACAATGTTTTCTATAAAAATAAAAAATTTTTTGCTAGAAAGATATTTTTGGCTGCGAAGATCTCTCTCAATATTTGAAACATGGCATAATTTATTCTAGAAGACCATTTTGAATTTCGAATTTTAAGTTGCGGTTAACATATTTGTTAAGTACTTTGATATTACATGACGAAAGCAGGCATAAAAACTAATAAATGAACAGACTCGATCCATGGTTAAACATGTTTTTTTGTTTGTTTTGTTTTCATTCCACTTTTCACGCACTGTAGTAACAAAAAATGAGTTCAATATGGCACGTGCGATACTCCTATAACATGCGGTGAGGCTAAGTACTTACAGGACCATTCTCGTATAAACCAAGTCAGGTGTTATTAAACATTTCACAACTTTTGGTATCTCAACAAATGCTATAGAAAGGCATATATGTATCTCTATTCCGAAGATTTAAATTACATCTTTCTCAGATTTGGGTCAAAATGATGATTGTTCTTTTTTTTTTCTCAAAACAAATGCAATTCCACAATGCAATTATCATCATGAAGATATGTATCTGATGTCAAAGATATTTAGCCCACTTAACGTTAGTTTAACTTCTGGTTAAGCACAATGCACAGATATCAAATGACATTCATTCCTTATGCTGTTCACTCTTGATGAAATCGCAAGATGATGGCTTCTATTGTGATTGTGTTTCATGACGATAGCTCTAGTAATCGGGTATAGAGTGAAGGGTCCAATGAAATCAATCCGCACAAAAAATTGTATTTCCATTTCAGACATACAGAGGAATTGAGCCAAAAACCTATTCACTGATCATTAAAACACATTAGGAGGGCAGATGAATGGCTGCTGATGCTGAGGAGTGTTAGACTACGTTAACGCTGGCCGATTGATCAATGTGTAGTCACCTAAAGATTACCAAACAGATATTGACAGAGGAGAGGCAGCCCAACAATTGAAGTTGTCCGAGCTCATTGATCATAATTTTTTATGCATATTTGAATAAACGAAAAACCTTCATAGGATTTGCCAACAATGTTCCCAAATTATGGGAAGAGTACTTAATGATGTTGCACATGGGATGTTTTTAATAAATGGGCCAACGTATTTAGGTAGGAAGACCAAATGTCATTTTGCATTTGAATGGTCTACAATAAAATAAAAGAAATTTGTAAATGACTCGAAATTGTCATCGAACAAGATGTGTGAAGAAATTCACAACATTAACGTGTGCACAGACGCAGTATTTTTTCACTCTCAGCAGCATTCGCTAAAAAATTTTCCAGTTTTTTTTTGGAAACAAAACCTACCGATTTGTATAAGAGACAGCGCTTGACCAGAGTGTTTGCTACTACCTGCTCACAAAAGCCATGATGAAGACAAATGGTAGACATCAGCATTGAACATAAGTGTAAATTACAATGATTAGGCCAGACCGACCTGATGTTGGATGAGGTACGACAGTTTTTGTGGCGGTCTCTCGCCACACACTCACAAAACGACATTGAATCGTTTAATTTATTGGCTATCAAAGGTAACACAAAAGTTGCCACATTATTACGTTTTTTCTCTCCATATTCTTAACCATATTTATGATGTGTGTGCTTGCCTATAAGGCTTGAATCGATCCAGCCTATATTCGCTCTAGTGCGTGTTTCTCCGCTTTGGAGAATGGTTTGAGCAATGCATAACCATTGGATCTGTCTCTTAACACTGATGGTCAAAATTGAACTTATAATAGTTCTATGGGAAATTTTCACGAATTGTTGGATATACTTAAACCAGAATTAAATTTGTGAAAATATTCTGATGATAATTTTTATTTGAATTGAAGATCAATATACACAGAAAAAAGTAAACTGTTACATAGGAAGAATGAACTACCTTGTGCGAAACATGAACTAAATTGTACTCCATAATTTGAGATTTCCATCAAGCATTGTTAAAATCAGGAAATTTTAATACCCTTGTGTACTTGTTAGCTGCATTTCACGAAATTACACCCTCTCATAGAAGAAAAAATTAACTAAAAGTAATGTAAAGTAAAAAAATTATTGGCGCCAAATCATTCCATTTTAATCATACACTAGTTCATTCTTACTATTTTTGGGTAAATTTTCTTCTGCTTTAGTTTTTATCCCAGCAAAAGCAGAACTTCCAAAAAAGTAGTTTGGATCCCCAATATTTTATTCATTGCTTTAGATGTTGTGCCTTGGAAGTTAATTTGAATAAAGAAATTAAAAAAAAAAAAACGAAGCAAAAACTTTTTTCGAACAATTCCACTTTTTATTTTTATCAATATTTTTTATTACACTTTTATCTAACTTTTTTCAATTTTAACATTTCTTCGCTCCCAATGGGCACCGAACCTTGGTTTGGGTTTGGCACCATAACACAACTCAGCCGCAAAAGCCATTGAACATGAAGCATAGAAACGTCAATTAAAATGTGTGTGAATGATCTAATATGACATCTGTTGCATATTACTTCTTGAGATGTTCTTTATATTTATGAATGAAAAAATTAAAAACGCAGATTCAAATATCATCAGCGGTTAATTTTTAATCAAATATTTTTATAAACAAAATATTTTTTTAATATGTTAATCATTATTTTTATTTTGTTATTTTCGCCACATATTTTTTGTTAAATGTATTCTATCCATTTAATTCAACACACAATTGAAAAATTTCGTAATTTCGTAATGTAAAATATTCTCAAATGAACTTCCATGGAACCGAAAAAAATAAAATTTACCACAGGTTAAAATCCCCGCGTGGGACAAATTTTTTCATTTTATTATACCCACCACCATAGGATGGGGGGTATATTAACTTTGTCATTCCGTTTGTAACACATCGAAATATTGCTCTAAGACCCCATAAAGTATATATATTCTGGGTTGTGGTGAAATTCTGAGTCGATCTGAGCAGTCGTCCGTCCGTCCGTCCGTCCGTCTGTTGAAATCACGCTAACTTCCGAACGAAACAAGCTATCGACTTGAAACTTGGCACAAGTAGTTATTATTGATGTAGGTCGGATGGTATTGCAAATGGGCCATATCGGTCCACTTTTACGTATAGCCCCCATATAACGACCCAAATTTGCGAGCCCTGGGCAAATCATCGATCCGCTAATTGGTACATTTAGTATATGGCAACACCATGCAAAATTGGTCATCGCTATTATATATAGCGCCCAATAAACCATCCCATTTGGCTTCGAGGCCCTAAGAGAAGCAAATTTCATCCGATCCGGCTGAAATTTGGTACATTTGTGCAGTATATGGTCTCCAACAACCATGCAAAAATTGGTACACATCGGTCCATAATTATATATAGCCCCCATATAAACCGATCCCCCGATTTGGCTTGCGAGGCTCTAAGAGAAGCAAATTTCATCCGATCCGGCTGAAATTTGGTACATGGTGTTAGTATATGGTCTCTAACAACCATGCAAAAATTGGTACACATCGGTAATAATTATATATAGCCCCCATATAAACCGATCCCCGATTTGGCTTGCGAGGCCTCTAAGAGAAGCAAATTTCATCCGATCCGGCTGAAATTTGGTACATTGTGTAAGTATATGGTCTCTAACAACCATGCAAAAATTGGTCGACATCGGTCCATAATTATATATAGCCCCCATATAAACCGATCCCCCGATTTGGCTTGCGAGGCTTCTAAGAGAAGCAAATTTCATCCGATCCGGCTGAAATTTGGTACATGGTGTAAGTATATGGTCTCTAACAACCATGCAAAAATTGGTCCACATCGGTCCATAATTATATATAGCCCCCATATAAACCGATCCCCCGATTTGGCTTGCGAGGCCTCTAAGAGAAGAAAATTTCATCCGATCCGGCTGAAATTTGGTACGTGATGTTAGTATATGGTCTCTAACAACCAGCAAAAATTGGTCCACATCGGTTCATAATTATATATAGCCCCATATAAACCGATCACCAGATTTGACTCCGGGAACCTTGGAAGACCAAAATTCATCTGATCAGTTGAAATTTTGGAACGTGGTGTTGATATTGGCCTCAAACTCCCATGCAAAAATTGGCCGATTCGGTCAATAATTATATATAGCCCATATAAACGATCCCCGATTTGACTCCAGAGCCTTGGAAGAGCAAAATTCTTCCCATTCGGTTGGAATTTGGTACGTGATGTTAGTATATGGTATCCAACAACCATGCAGGAATTGGTTCCTATCAGTCCATAATTATATATAGCTCCCATATAAACCGATCCCCAGATTTGACCTCCGGTGCCTTTTGGAGAAGCAAAATTCATCCGATCTGCTTGAAATTTGGTACGTGGTGGTAGTATATGATATTTAACAACCATGCCAAAAGTGGTCCATATCAGTCCATAATCGTACATAGCCCCATATAAACCGATCCCGAGATTTGGTTTTGGAACCTCTTGGAGGAGCAAATTTCATCCGAGTGAGTTGAAATTTGGTACATTGTGCTAGTATATGGTCGTTAACAACCATGCTTAACTAGGTCCATATCGGTCTATAGTTATATATGGCCCTCAGATAAATCGATCCCAATCACACAAAAATTGGTCCATATCAAGTTCATAATTGTATATAGCCCCCACATAAGCGACCCCCATATTTCAATTCTGGCTCTCTACGTACAAAAAGTCCATATCAATTCGTAATTATTTGTAGACTTAACTATACATAACTTTTTTGTCTAATATATACCATGTATGGACTAAATCACAATTTAGAAAACGATGTTAAGAAGTTTTAAGATACCACAACCCAAGTAATTCGATTGTGGATGATAGTCTTTCGTAGAAGTTTCTACGCAATCCATGGTGGTGGGTACATAAGATTCGGCCTGGCCGAACTTGCGGCCGTGTATACTTGTTTTCATTTTAGTTTAAATTTCTTTTAAATAAAGTTCCTTTGAATATGCTTGTGTGTATCCATAATCTGGACTACAATTAGATTTTCTTGTTATATTTTTACGTATATTTGTTATATTTCAAATAGTTTCACAAGATTCCGAAAGGAATTGTTATGAAACTCCAAAGTGTTATAGGTACGGCATGAAGCAGCGATTTGGAATAAAATATTTTGTGACCAATTTTTGAACAAGACATTAAAAAAATTGTTATAAAACATTTTTAATGCCTTTTTAAGAGTAATGATAATTTACATAGAAAAAATATAATAAATAAATAAGCTATGAGATGCAGTCAAAATGCATTGCACTCAATAAGAGTTTGGAAAATGGATGTGGCAAACATTGTTATGTTTTAGCAGGTTTTTTTAAATTTCTTCGAAAGGTTAAAAAATGCCAAATGTTTTTAAAGACAACAGTAAAATTAATACTTTTAATTATTGATTTTATGGTCAATGGTTGTCAAGATGGCCTATATCGAAGAATTTTATATAGTCAAGTCATTAATTGAACCACAGCCTAAGCTAAATTGAATAACTTTAAAAATGTCTTTATTTAAAAAAAAGTCGCTTTTCTTTGGTTGGGAATCAATATCAAAATCCCTAAAGTAAGGTCAAAATCTGTGGATTCAAGTAAACTTTTAATGAATTAATTTTAATTTTTAAAGGATTTTATTTGTAAAATTTGGTTTCATCCAAGGCATCTTAGTGAATTTTTTTCAGCTTCGAGGCCAGACATGTTTTTGTTTGTTACAAATTTCAGAGTCGAATTGAAGTATCCACATTGAAAGACCATCTCAATAAAGTAACCATTAACAAAATTAATTTCCTCATGTTAACATTTACCCTTAACTGTAGCCCGTTCCATATGTTTTCTTCGAACATGTTATTTACTTACTAATTGTTCCCCCCCATTTTAAATGTCAACACATTAAAATACTATAGATCGAGGAAAACGATCATCACAACGATCACAAAGAACATTTCAGCCACCATTGGAGGTGAAGCGGCCAACATAGAACGTCATCATAGTAGATCTGGTGTTTACAGGTCGAACAAGAAGTATCCTCCTCTCGGTGTTACTTTTGTTGTTGTCGTCGTCGACAGTAAAATATGAAAATTCCGCTTTCACATTATCGTTTGAATATCTTTGTGATAAATATTCATTCTTGGCCGTCTGACTGAAGTGACTGTTTTGCCCATTCACTGTGCTCTCCCAGCCAGCCCAACAAACACCCGACAAACATCCCGTTAAATAATCACTTGTATTTATTTCATTCTTCGTTAAGCATTGCCCGATTAAGGCCTTCGTTTGCCCTGGTAAGTCAGCACCACATGCCTCCCAAAGGCACAAGCCACAAAAATAACAAAAACTGCCCTGTGCCTGCAGGAACTGGTCCCCGTGATGCATGCCACAAGACAATAAGCTCTTGACAAGAATGATGAGGCAATATGGGTATGCCTCCATCCCGGGCTGCTTAAGATGCAGATATCCATAAATTGTATTGACCATCGATGGATGTTTTGTTATGCCATCATGGCAGTTTGGGCATGGGTGAATGAATCAAAGAATAAAAAGAAATCTCCATGTGAAGGTGGTGCAGATGAAAGAGAAGAAGGCGGAGTTTTGGGAGTTTCATTTGTTGAGCTGTAGATGAATGGCAAACTCATTTTTATCGCTTTATTTGCATGATTTTTCAAGTGTAAACACTTGCTACCAAGCAAGGTCTTAGGAATCAACCAAATCTGATGAAGGAGCACCAGTAAAATGTGAACACATTTGTTTTTGTTTATCATCTCAGGGGTGAAGACCCCTCCGCAAAGGGAGTAAATCCTTAGTTTGCATGTTGTTTTGCAATTTTCAGACACAATGATGGAACAAAAAGTGTAGTCTGTAGCAAAGTATCCCACTCCATGGAACTTTAAATCTTGAGGATATTGAAAACATCTTAGAATTGAATACAACCTTTCACAAGGGAATCTAAAGAAAGGTAGCATACCAGTCAATGTGCATCATATTTATTGTTAAGGATAATTTCTGTATTGATAGTCATTAGTAATGATACTAATTACAAAGTCATTTTAAAATGGAATTTATTAATTTCTTGGTTAGCAAATATTGTGACCAAAGGGTATAAATGGAACATTGCAATACCAAAACGAATTAATTATTTTATGGTCAAGAAATATGGATAATTATTTATAACCACCTACATGTGTTCGATAGTACAACAAATTTATCCTTTCGTTTGTAACTGGCCAATGGATACATATTACTCGTGGAAATACCATGTGAACCTAATTGAAGCACATCTCATATTTCATGAGGGCAGGAATTGAAGGGATCACTGCTTTTTCTGTGCTGTCTGATTTCTGATTCATGTGGATTGCAGGGCATATCGAAATTAAGAGGAATGGAAAATGTAAATAACTGACGTACGAACCAGGTTGCTATAGTTTAGAGATAGAGAAGGCAACAGGGGAGTTCAATGGTTGGCATACCCTGCCTTTGCAATACAAAGGGTCATGTGGTACCTATCCTAGATGCAAACCTAAACACCACAAAGTTTTCTTCGGCCGGTGGTTTTTCAGTAATGCTGTGTTGAAATTTATGAAGCGCATTCAGAGCTTGTGGTGACTGCACCGCAACGTGATATGCCGTTTGAACTCAGCATATAAGAACTAGGTCCCGCAGTCATTTATAGTATTCGCGCACAGAAGTTCAATCACTTGTGTAAAGACTGAAATATCGGACTTGCCACTATCCTAACCTGCCTTTTTAAAGTCACATTTGGTGGAACGGATAACACGAAAATATTGCCTTCCGGCATCTTAAACGGCTAAGTCCGGTTATAAATTTATTCCATTCTGAGGCGGATTAGTTACCGTTATAAAATCAAATTTATGTTATCCGAGTGGTAATGAGATTAGTTGTACAACCAATCTAACAATAAAATTTAACATTTCATTTAAATTTTCTCTGAGGCTAAAACTTTTGCAAAATTATTGTAGTCACTGATATTGATTGGATTGTGAGTGGAAGCTTCAATTTTGAACAAAATATTTCAGCAATTAATTAATACATTTTTCTGATTTAATTCAATATTTTTGATAATTGGCGGTTAAAATATCAAATATGTTCCAGATGGTATCGCCAATAATTTGAAAACTAAATTTGAAAAAATATTTTTTAAAAATATTTGCGCAAATTAGATTTTCATTAAAGTTTTTAATCGAACGAAAGCATTTGCTTACTTCCCAAATGCAAAATAGCTGGGAACCCTAAATAATTGCCGCGGTTTCTCAGACTATTAGTATCCATCACATTAGGTTAGGTCAGATTAGGAGGCAGCCGGATTATCAGGCTCACTATAGGACTAGTTCAGTCCATTGTGATACCACATTGGTGGACTTTCTCTCTTATCACTGAGTGCTGAGAGACCCGATTCCATGTTATGTTCAATACAAGGGACCTCCTTTTTATAGCGAGTCCGACGGCGTTCCATTGGAGGAAGCTAACAACAACACTTTAGAGAACTTAGAAAACCCTCAGAAATGTCACCAGCATTACTTGAAAGTGGGATAATCCACCGCTGAAAAACTTATCTCTAGCCCAATAATTCAAAATTCCTCAAGAGGAATACCCCTTTGAGGATTTTGAATTATTGAAAATGTCATATGCACTGAAAAAAAAAGCATACTCGGTTTACCAAAGATTTTGTCTTCAGCTTTAAAAAATGTTGGTAATTGATTCCGAGCCAAAGAAGGGAGAATTACAGTAGGATATTTTCTCAATATGCTATCAAAGTTCTTTAAAAACGAGTTAACGGGCAACTTTATTTTTTCCAAATTATGGACTCGACTTTCGTAAAATTATGCTATGTTTGAAAGTAAAAACTTTCCTTTAAAATAAAAGTTTTTGAAAAAACATGCTCCTATATTTGAAGATTTTTTTTGCTTTGTTAGTCTAAGATGCAAAATAGACAACAAAATTTAAAGGACAATTTCATTTAAATGTTAAAGAATTTTATCTGAGATTATTAAAGTCAAGTTGATCCATAGCCTATAAATTTTTTCTTTTCATGTTAAGAGTACCATTTTTAAGTCAAATCAAACTTAATTATAAGGACAATACGAATTCATTGAAAAGTTTATCTGACTTTTGGAACAAGGAACAGTTAACTTTATTGTTACGAGATAATTGCGTCTTCTATGCTAAGCAATTCTGTATTCGTATTTTTAACAGACATGAAAATCTTTGACCTCACGGACAATATTTTTTTCGGTGAGTATTGGTTAATTACACGAGCTTAAAAGAAAAAGAGCGGGATAGTAACATTGAGCTCGGAGGGATGGAAACTCTCCTCAAAAAATTGCCAAAATGCTAGCCAAAAAAGCTAAGAGCTTCTCTCAAAAAAGTTTCAGAGGCCATCCGAGAAATCATCTCAAATAGTACATTTTTGGTTTCATTAGCCGTTTTAAAATAGTACTTAGTTTTAAAATAAAAAAAGATTTATAAAATAAATTTTAATTTTAAAACTAAATATCTTCGATTATGTCATACAAAGTTGGCCACTCATCTTTCCACAATGCTTAAGAAGTTCTTCATTAAGTGTGTTGATTGGAAACCCATTTTACAACTTTTCTACCAGCCATTCAATAGTTCACCTAACCTGAGCCATAAGCAAACAAAACCGAAAATCCTGTTTAATGCAATTTTTCTTTGCTTGTAGCCTCCTCCTATCGAAGTGGACCCAAGTTCAAGATCACTAACGAATTGAACAATTGATTAAGATGTAATTGTTACAGTGACAGAAGTTAAATAAAGGTCGTAGTAAAGAATTTTCTTAGCTAGTTTTGCTGTTATTGTGGCAATTTATTAAAAAAAAATACATGTTTCCTTATACGCATGTCAATTGTGTTAATTTGGCTTTATTTAATATGTTAATAAATTCGTTTCAATTCAAATTTCAATGATTTCTGGCGCTTAAAAACAATCCAGATTGGTTCAAACAGACGAGAACCTAAATACCTTTTTTCTCAATTTTTTATTTTTTTTTTTTAATTTTCACGAAAATTGGCTAAAAAAGTAGCGATAGTATATATGCCAGAGAAAAGTCAAATCGGAGGATCCATAGAATATGGAAAGCAATATCGAAACCAATGAAACCGATATAAAAAGGGTGATTTTTCAACTTTTTATCTTTTTTTGATCCAACACTGGTTTAAAAAGCTGACGTATGTTTTCTTTGTTTTTTCCCACGACAAGACAAAACCTTCAGTTTGGGCTATAATTTAATCAATGAAATGTTGCTTACAAGCGACAAACTCTTGTTTTTAACGACGAATACTTCATTTTGGCAAAATGGGTACGTAATTGTTCGTCCCATGGTACGATCTTTGAGTGAAAAAATCAGTTTAGAAGCCATTCCAAAAGCTACCAAAATCATCTTAGAAAAAAGGTCACAGTTATTGGCAGCGGTTTATGGCTCTGGCGTCATCATTGCATCTTCATAACATTAAAATAATGGCACCAAACTTATTCGAACTCAAACAAAACGACTTCGTGTATTTTGTACTGAATTTTACGTCTCTTGTTTTTTTTTTTTTAATGTTAATTTCTTAAAACATTACCCTTCTAGCGCGAATCTGTCGAATTTGACCTGCTCACTTTATTATGATGATTTGTTAGCGTGATTTCAACAGATTATTTATTAGTCAGACATCGTTTAGGTTGGTGCTTAGAATTACACCTTTGATCACGGAACATATTACGATATCTCGATATTGTTTACTTAATCGATAATGACAAACTTATTGTATTAGACCTCTCGATTTCACCCATTCTTTTCGCCTTTTTAAGTGGGACTGTTAATAAAGTCTTCAACTATAATTATTAATCTAAAGGGGGCGTCCATTTTAAGTTCCTGGGAATTGCGTCACAGTTTCACTCAACTCCAGTGGGCGCGAACAAGACAAAAATGTATTTTCCCAAAGCTGTGTGCAAAAAACTCGCCTTATAAGTTCTTTCAAGGAATCAAATCGGAAGCTAGTATAAAGGGTTGATTCTTTTGAGGTTAGCGATTTTCATGGCATTAGTATTTGGACAGATCACGTGGGATTTCAGACATGGTGTCATAGAGGAAAGATGCTCAGTATGCTTTGACATTTCATCAATGCAATGACTTACTAACGGCAACGGCTTGCAAATCGTTGAATTGTTATTACCAAAATCAGTTGTTTTCGGTTCGAAATGTGTTTAATCGACAAATTTTTTGTGTTCAGCGAATGAGGCTCATTTCTGGTTGAATAGGCTTACGTCAAATAAGCAAAAATTGCCGCATTTGTTAAGTGAAAGAGCAACCTAGAATAAGCGTTCCAAGAACTGCCCATGCATGCCGAAAAAATGCCAGCTGTTTTGGTTGTGTTTGCTACGGCTGGTGCTGAATCGCATTGAGACCGTATTTTTGTCTTCAAAAGGATTGCTGTTGGACAGCGCCAACGTTACGGATGTGAATGGCGATCGCTATCGTTCGTGCTAACAAACTTTTTGTTGCCAAAATGGAATGGAACTGAACTTGGTTGACATGTGGTTTCACAAGATTGGCGCTTACATGCCCACAAGCTCGCGAATTCCTTATTGGCCATTTTGAGTGGAAACTTTCGTTGACGAACAATTCATCTCAAGAAATGGACGTAAGTGGCCACCAAGTGTCATGCGATTTGACGCCTTTAGGCACTATTTTTTGTGGCGGCTTACGTTCAGTCTAAAGTTCTACTAGAAATAATGCAGCAAACTATTTCCACAAATCACCCTTTAATACCCAAAAATTTGCTCATGAAAAAATTAATCTGAACCACAGCTTCATTATTGACAGAAAATTACATGATTTTTTCCCTTTTCGGGGGAACATACCAAGATTTACAAATTGTAACCGAATTACTGAAATTCTAATATCTGAATTGAGATAAATAGTTCCAACCTTTGCATTCTGTTCCTAAAATGGAAATTTCCCACAAAACTGCAATAACAATGTACGAAGTTCAATTTGATCCGATTTACTTGATAATATTGTTGACTAAATAAGGAATTTGAATTTCATTAGGCCCTGACATCTAATGAACCATTAAGTGTCCCCGGGAAGAGGACTATAACTCCTCCCATTGTACCCTCATTGGAAACTCTTAAAAAAATTGGCGCAATAAAAATCAAATGCTTGATTAAACATTACTTAGGGACGATGGATTTTTTCCCTGCGGGAAACCTTAGGTTTGATTCCACGGCCACTGGTGTGAGGTCTTTGAGTTTATTTGACATTTTATGTTTAATTTGTCTTCGATAATCGCTCGAATTTGCTTGATCATCCACTGGCCGTGGGCATGCACCAGACTGCATTGCATTCACGACAGTTTATTCAAATTTTTGCAAACCCATTGCAGTCTAACGATGCTTCTTGGCTTTTGGTCTTTGCCTTGGGCACTTTGGCAGGGTGCTCCTCGGCAGCAGTCCCTAATTTATCAATGGCCAAATTTCTAAAGAAACTCAAAGCATTTCGTCTTCTTCGTACCGGCTTGTCAATGAACATGATGGCCGTTCGTCGCGGTTGTTATGAGAAAGCCGTGGCACACCGATTGATGTGTTTACGGTTGTGCTGGTGAAACGTTTGGAGAAGTTCGTGGTCACCTTGCTTCAGAGATGTGTTTCGTGGGACAAGAAATGCCCGACGATAGAAATGTGTCATCTGACATATTCTGTTCCAAGTTTCTGTGGCACACATTGTCGAATTGGACATGCTCTGCTGACTTAGTGAGCCACAGCTCAAATCATAACTTATCAGACTGAGATTTGTTTGCGAATGGGCCATACATGGTTGTCGTCATCTATGATCACGATGGTTTTGCCGCCAATTGTTGCTGCTTCAGTAGCTTTTGTTGCTTTTGAGGCAGAGGAACTGATGTTAGGCATATTCCTTTTTGCTGTTTCGGAGGCAATTAGAGTTGGATTTTTTGTCTTTAGTTGGCGGCGGGTCCCGCGATTCTTATGACTATGCTAGGGGAAGCCGTTCTTTTTGGAACGTTGGCCATAGCCGTGACAGTATTAGAACTTATTGAGTGTTTGGACAATTGATACTTTGGATTTTTTTCGTATTTGGTGTTGACGAATGGCCACATTCTTCATTTGCCTTTGAGAACATTGATGCGGTTTTTGAGAAAACTCTGCGGCGAATGACTCATTATTGCGATCATTGAAAATTCGCAGACACTCAGCCAGTGGTTCTGTCTCGGCTCATGATTGCGTGCCACCCACCAACTACCACCACCAGCACCACCTTAGCTGTTTGGAGGCGTCTGTGCGAACTTCGTTGATGCTGGGCAATATTACGTGAAAACAATTTGCAGTCATTAAGTGTTACCCAAGATTTTTGTGAATTGGAAATCAAAGTCGAAAGGAGTTCGTAAGGTTATTTGGTTGGAGAGGGACACGTGGAGGCCTTGTCTTAACAAAGGTGTTCTGACACGATCACCGTCATATCACGACATCATTTTTGAGCCATGATTTTGCTGGTGAATGCAACCACTTTGTGGTGCTAAATTCCGGTGGTGGATCCGATGCCTCCACTTGTTCCCATCCATGTGTGCTGGGGATTAACTGTTAATAATTTCCCATAGTTTTTTTGAGCAGCACGATTGCCAAAGTTTGTTTTTGGCGTTTATTGCCGTTTTGTTGGGGGTTATCGGGACATGTTTGTTCATTTTTCTTGTTTTTATTTTTTAAAGATTTAATTTTTTATTTTTGCTTCCTAAAGCCTCAAGGCGCTATGCGCGACAATCTAAAACAAAAAAAAAAAAACAATTTTCGCACACTAAACTACCGAGGGGCGGAATTACCCACTCAAACAATTCTCACTATATTTAATTGATAGGTCGCTGATTGACTCGTCGGCTAATTGGAAAGAACTCTATTAATTATCGATATATCTAATGAACCATCGCTGATCAAAGAGGTGTGTTGAACTTGGTTCATTTTGTTGGCTTTTTTGAAGCAAGTCTCATTCAATCTATCACATCACTTGGAACAATTCCATTGATCACTGAACATTTTGGATATTATAAAAGGCGCCTGTTTTTATTGACTCGGTATTGATTTTTTTTGGTCTGGCTGCATATGTCATTACGGCGATAATTGTCTGACCGCCGACCATTAGACTCTACAACGTAGCATCCGCTTTGTTCTACATACTGACGTGCTTGAGAATTCATTTCTCGCATAGATTGGATTTTGTGGCACGATCCATCTCCTTCTT
>PGFW01032692.1:24199-35087 GCA_003123925.1 Haematobia irritans | reverse complement strand
CCCTTTATAAACGGAATGAGACAGTTAGTATACCCCCTACCCGATGGTGGAGTGTATAAAAAATTTTAAATTTACCTGAAAAAATATTAAAATGGTCAAACTGAGCTCATATTGCATTTTGATCACGTAACTTCCATTCCAATACTTGTTTTTCTATGCACTTCAAAGTCCCATCTCTGGACCTATTGGGATTCTCTCACTTCATCAGGCGACAATTGATTGTCAGGCTCTCATTTGCTTTAAACAAAGTATTGCTCTCTCTCTCTCTCCGCAGCTCTCACACATTATGCGTTGCTTGTTCTTATCTCAAGCATGCTGTTATTATTTTGATATCCTTGGCATTTAGAGTTCAGTAGTTGTTGCACCAATAATGCCACAGCCGCCAACCAACCACCACTCTTTGGCATCTACCTCGGATAAGCGGTAATGCAGAAAGGATGTGGAATTTTCCATCGACACAAGTGGGCGACAAATGCCTTCATTGCCCAATGGACGGACAGACTGACTTTGTAGTATTCCATTTGTTTTGCTCCTAGTTTGTTTGTTCGAAATGATTTGGATCTTCTTTGGCTTTGCTCGTTTGTTTACTCATGTTTTCATGCTGTGTTGACATTTCCAGAGGATTTATTTAAGTGTTTCTTACAGTTTCCATAAAATTCTTTTGGTGTTCTCTGATAGCGATAAGGCGCCGTCCGTCCCAAGCAACTCCAAACATAAGGCCACTCAACTTTCGAGAAATAGTGTTAATTTTATTTGGTAATGAATGCTGAATTATATTTAAAACACTTTTCCCCTCATATTATTTATTCTAGTGCTGAAGACCATCATGCTTAAAGGGTGATTTCTTTTGGTTTAGGATTTCATGAATTAAGTATTTGACACGGATCACGTGGGATTCAGACTGGTTTGTCAAAGGAGAAAGATTGCTCGTATGCTTTTTGACATTTCATCATGTAACTAGACTACGTCTGCCACAACGTCGAATTTTCAGTGAATGGGCCCTAGAAAAGTTCGGCCGAAAATCCTCCTTTTTTATCGACAAAATTTTGTTCAGCAGGATGGAGGGGCTCATTTCTGGTTGAAGCTACGCCGTAAATAAGCAAAATTGCCGCATTTGGAGTGAAGAGCCAACCAGAAGCCGGTTCAAGAACTTGCCATGCATCCCGGGAAAAAGCACGCTGTTTGGTTGTGTTGGTACGCTTGGGTGGAATCATGGACCGTATATTTTTTTCAAATGCTGGTTGGACGCAAGTTACGGGTGAGGATGGCGATCGCTATCGTTCGATGCACACAAACTTTTTGTTGCCAAAGATCGGGACAGAACTGAACGTTGGTGACATGGTGTGGTTTCAACAGGGATGGCGCACATGCCACACAGCTCGCGATTCTATGGCATTTGATCGGAAAACTTCGGAGAACAGATTCATCTCAAGAAATGCGGACCGGTAAGTTGGCCACCAAGAATCATGCGATTTGACGCTTATTAGACTTAGTTTTTTTTGTGGGGCTACGTCAAGTTTAAAACGTCTACATAAATAAGCCAGCAAGCTATTCCCAGCTTTGGAAGACAACATTTCGAAGAAAATTCGGGCTATTCCGGCCGAAATGCCTCGAAAAAGTTGCCAAAATGGAACTTTCCGACATGGACCCAGCCTAAGACGCAGCGCGGCATTCACATTTTTAAATGAAATTATCTTCAAAAATAAATGTCATGGACCAATCTAACGTTTCAAATTAAAGAACCGCATAGATTTTGCAAATTATTGCGTTTTTTTAAAAAAAATTATCAGCCTTAACAAATCACCCTTTATAATAGAACAGAGGGGAATTATTTTTCATTTTTTTGGGTTTTGTCATTTTGTAACATGTGTCTAAGATGGCATATGCCTCTTAAGCACGTACGGGGCCGGTTATCTAAAGGTTTGTTGTCTTATGTACCCCATGATCTCAAGCCATTATTTCTATAGGGTGCATTTGAAATCCCATGGAGTTAATAAATGAGGGTGATGGATAGTTACATATATATTTATGAGTATGATTCAAAAATTCGTAATTTAATTGGCAATTTATGGATGTACTGCAATTATTTAATATAAGTTGTTACATACGATGTTACCAAAAACAGGACAAAGTTATTTTCTTAAAGACAAAAGAAAATCTTACTGATGATAGCCGTTTCGCTAATGAAACCCCTGGACTGATATTGACAGCAGTATAGTAAGTACATCCAACGCTTCTCACTACTCCCAGAGAAGGAATAGGATCCTTCCAAACATGTTTCGAGAATATAATGTTACTGTCTCGATAAGTTCTATTGATTCCATGTTGACAAGGCCAGCTCACACCATTGCGGGCGAAACAAAACCTGTCAGGTGGCTCCCTTGTTAGGTTAGGTTTAGCGGTAGCTCATTAGTTTAGGCTCAATTAGACTATTCAGTCCACAAGTAATACCAGAAGTGTTTACCTTGTCCCTTATCAATGAGTGCAGGTCCATTATTATTGCGCTAAGTATACAGTCAGGATACTTAGCGTAATAATAATGGACCTCCCTTTGGTAGACGAGTCCGAACGGCGTTTCTCGTTACGGTGGAACCGCGTAGAGAAGTTTTGAAACACTCAATGATGTCACCAGTATTACTGAGAGGCGATAATCCACCACTAAAAACATATTAGTGTTTAGTCGAACTAGGATTAAACCCACGAAGCGCAGGAGTATCTATTGGGTAGTTATCGGAATGGCCATCCAAGCTTGCAAATCTTATGGATATCTTCATCGTGAGATCCAATATTCCAAAAAGGAGCCTCTAGAGAAGGCAACATACAAGGCATGTCTGTACAGGATTTATGAGGATACTGTAGTTGAAGCGGTGAGAAGGAAGGTTAATCCTGTTCTCGGAGTCCGACGACCGCTCATAGCACCGGAGAAAGAAGAGAGAGAGATCTATACGAAAAATTATTGCTCAAACAATTCCTATTCTATAGAAATTTTGTCAATTTTATATTTCTGATAGAAAATTTTGCCCCCTCCAACACATCCTTTACCTTTCCTCAATCCCGAAAATTTGTAAAAATTTTATTTATATACCCACCAAACCTTGCTCAACAACTCTTTGCCCACTCCCCCCCCCTTCTATAGAAATTTGTGTCAAACATTTTATTTTCTATAAGGAAATTTTGTCAAATTTATTCTTATTAGAGAGAATTTTGTCCAACCACACTTCTTATTTCCATTGGGAACATTCTTTCTCACAACTTCTCACTTCTCCATATACAAGTTTTGTCAAACATGTTATTTCTATAGAAATTTGTCCAAAATTTTATTTTATACAGAAAATCTTTGTCAAAACCTTTTACTTCTCGCACTACCCCCCAAACCTCTCTTCCGCTAACACATTCTCTCACTTCCTCTTCCATACCCCGGAAATTTGTAAAAAATTTTAATTTCTATAGGAAATTTTGTCAAAAATTTTATTTCTATACGAAAATTTTGTCAAGAATTTTATTTGATATCAGAAAATTTTGTCCAAAATTTTATTTCTATAGAAAAATTTTGTCAAAATATTTATTTCTAATATGAAAATTTTGTAAAAATTGTTATGTGTCTATAGAAAAGTTTGGTAAAAATATATTTCACTTACAGAAAATTTTGTAAAATTTTATTTCTATAGACAAATGTTTGTCAAAACGTTTTTATTTTCTATAGAAAATTGTTGTCGATACATTGTATTTACATTAGAGATATTTTGTCAAAAATTTGTACTCTTTAATAATGAACTTTTTAATCAAAATTTTATTTTCTGGTATGAGAATTTTATGTCAATAATTTAATTTCTATAGCGAAGAATGTTTAACCAGAACAATGTTGTATAGTCTATGAAAATATTTTGTTCAACATTTTATTTTTATATGAAAATTTTGCCAACATTTTAGTTTATATGGAAATTTGTGTTCAGAAATTTTATTCTATAGAAATCATTTTGTCAAAATTGTATTTCTATAGAAAGTTTTGTCAAAATTTAGTTTCTATCGAGAATTTTGTCAAAATTTTAAGGTTTCTATAGAAAGTTTTGTAAAAATTTTTAGTTTCCCATAGAAAAATTGTTAAAAAATTTTATTTATTTCTATGAGAAAATTTTGTAAAAAATTTTGAGTTTCTATAGAAAATTTTGTGTAAAAATTTTATGATTTCTATATGGAAAAATTTTGGTTCAAAAGTTTTATTTATATACGAAAACTGTTGTCCGAAGATTTTATCTATACGAAAATTTTTGTCAACAATTCTGATTTCTATATGAAGATTTTTGTCAAATTTTAATGTTCTAATTGAAAAATTTTGTCGAAATTTTATTTCTGTAGAACTTTTATCAAAGTTCTTAATTACATGATATGAAATATTTTTACCAACATTTATATCTAAATGAAACATGTTTGTCAAAATTTTATTTCTATGAAAATTGATATCAAATTTTATTTCTATTACAAAATTATTATTTATATAGAAATTTGGTCAGAAATTTATTTCTATACAAAAATTTTATCTGTATTACGAAAATTTGTCAGAATTTTATTCCGGTAGACAAATTTGTCAAAATTTTAAGTTTCTATATTAAAAATTCTGTCAAAATTTAATTTGTAGAAAAATAGTGTCAAACTGTTATTTCCTATACGAAAATTTTGTCAAAATTTATCTTCTATAAAAAACGTTTTGGTCAAAATTTATTTCTATTAGAAAATTTGTAAAATTTTGTATTTATAGTAGAAAATTTGCTCGTAATTTTATTTCATTCACAACTCTGTGATGCGGCATTTAGACTGATTGTCTGTACGAAGTAACACATAGTGTACCGTAGTGCATGTATGATCATAGATGGCATTATTTATTAGCCATATCAATTACCCAGTTATTTTTTATGGTGGTAATGGAAACGTGAAAAATGGTTGTCCAAAATGGTTGGAATTTTTAATTTCTAATAATAAAATTTTTGTTCAAGATTTATTTCTATAGAAAATTTTGTTCAATGTTATTTCTATAGAAAATTTTTTGTCAAAAATTTTATTTCTATATGAAAAATTTATAAAATTTATTTCTATAGAAAAGTTGTCAAAAATTTATTTCTACCAGAAATTTTGTCGAAAGATTTATTTCTACAGGAAAAATTGTATCAAAAATTAATATTTCAATAGAAAATTTTGTCAACAATTTTATTTCTACTAGAAAATTTTTTGTCAAAAAATTTTCATTTCGGTAAGAGATAATATTGTTGTCAAAATTTTAGTTTCTATAGAAATAGTTCTGTCCAAAATCTTTATTGCTAAAATTTTGTTTTTTCGCAAATTGTATTTCTGAATAGAAAATTTTGTCAAGCATTTTTTTTCCTATAGTAAAATTGTCAAACATTTTATTTCTCTAGGAAAATTTTGTCAAAATTTTATTTCTAGAGAAAATTGTTCTCAAATTTTTAAACTTTCTATAGGAATGAATTTGTCAAAGTTTTATTTCCATAGAAAATTTTGTCACAATTTTATTTCTTTATAGAAGAGTATTGTTGTCAAAAATTTTAGTCTCGTATAGAAAATTTGTCAACATTTTATTTCTCTTAGAAAATTTTGTCAAAATTTTATTTCTATAGAAAATTTTTGTCAAAATTTTATTTTCTATACAGAAAAGTTTTGGTTCAAAACATGTTAATTTCTAAATGAGAAAAATTGTATCAACATTGTCGTTCTCTAGAAATTTATTTCTTTTTAGAAAATTTTGTCAATAATCTTTATTATCTATAGAAAATTTTGTAACATTTTTTATTTCTTAGAAGATTTTGTCCAAAATTTAATCTTATAATAGAAAATTTTATATCAACATTTTATATCTATTGAAAATTTTGTCAAAGGTTTTATTTCTACTAAAAAATTGCTCAACAAAATTTAATTTGTTAATAGAAAATTTTTGGCCAACATTTTATATTTATATGCAAATTTGTCAAAATTGTTTATTTCTATTAGAAATTTTGTCAAAATTTTATTTCTATAGAGAATTTTTGTCAAAATTTTATCTTCTATTAGAAGATTTCTGTCAATAAAATTTTTATTTCTATAGAAAATTTTGTCAAAATTTTATTTCTATAGAAAATTTTGTCAAAATGTTATTTCTATAGAAAATTTTGTCAAAATTTTAGTTCGGTAGAAAATGTTGTCAAAATTTTATTTCGGTAGAAAATTTTGTCACAATTTTATTTCTATATAAAATTTTGTCAGAATTTTATTTCTAAAGAAAATTTTGTCAAAATTTTATTTGTAGAAAATTTTGTCAAAATTGCTAGTTATATAAAAAATTTGTTGTCAAAATTTTATTGTCTTGTAGAAAAGTTTTGTCATAGAATCTTTATTTTTTGTAGAAAAGTTTTGTCAATTGTATTACTAATATACGAAATTTCCTGGCGGCTGTGCTCGATGAGTTTGGCGTTTTTGGAACTTCAAAGGTTCCAACTTATCGATATCACTATCGCTTTAAATATTATAGCGTCAACTGTAAAAATTGGAAATATAAGTGCTGGACGGGGGAATATATCTCATTGAAATTACAGTACTTCATATACCTTCGCCAACGAAATTGTTGTTATTTACATCTTTGACTGTATTTCAATCATAAACGGGTGTATAACAAAAGTTAAACAACGACAGATGAAAATACCCAAGTGACAAGTAGCGTTATAGATCAGCCGGCAGCGATTTCCTGGAAAAGGATCAATTCATGAACTGGCCTTCGACAGGAGCAAAGCGGGCTAATTATTAACCCTGAAAGCGGAATATATGTATCTACTCACCAGAGATTCATTGCACGGCTGTGAAAATACTTAGGAGCAATTTCTACGAAGTAATAACCTTGGAAATATCATCATCCAACGAGGTAAGACAGAAAAGACCACAGTCTGGGAAATATTGAATATTCTCCCTTTCTTTTATACAAGTTAAGCAAACCCTGTATTCAGTCTTGGTTTATATACATGAGCAATAAATCATAGCATATTTGAGTTTTGTTGCTTTATCTTCTCGATATTCATAGACAAACAAAGCGTAACAACGACCGTCGTTGCTTTGTGGACAAAAATATGGGCATGTGTTTTTTTTATCTTACTTGGATTCTGTTTTGCAGTTGCCCAGTCTTGTGGCTTGGCAATACGTTGTCCGACCATGAGGCCGGCAATTTTGAGATGATGCTTTCCATGGAATTCTTAAGGAATATTTGTGACGTATGAGTCCCCATAGATTTCTTCAACATCAAGTTCCAATGATTAAGAGATTTAGGAGCCAATAAACAACGGAATACATGTGATATTCCTGATCAAGACGGAATAGTAACAACCATGATATAGTTTGGCTGTTATGCATCTTGGACTGGAATTGAATTTTCTAAGAATTCTGAAATTTCTATTTCAAGGCTCTCTTTCAATTAACCAATTTATGGCAAGCTTGCGTGGCCATCGGGTTTAGAGATTCAAATAACCCATTCACGCACATGCGAATAAGTTGAATGCAGAATTCCTTTTGTTAAGGCTTGTTGAGTATACAGCTCAATCGGGGATTTCCAAGCACTATGGTGTAAATCTCCTATCCTTGTTGCAGAAGTGGCAACATAGATTTCGTTTAACAAGCACCAAAAGCAACGATATTGGTGAATTCCGAATTATATCTTTCTGTAGATATTCTCTCTGGAGGGGAATAGGTGCCATGGTGATGATGGTCTGCCATATATGTGTATAAAGTAAGGGTATTCGTGAGATCGGGAGGTTTCACTTGGGTGGTATTTGAAATTTATCGGAGATTCCGATTTGAATTTTCTTTATAACAAGGGCGTGGAAAGAAAACGGGACAAACCTCGAACTCGGGAAAACAGCGATATCAACTGTCTAAGAACATAAATATCGATTTAATGTGCTAAACATAAAATGAAAGCGAAAGGCGTTAGGCGCAAAGTATTTTCCGCAACGAATGAAATACAACATATTCCGAGAGGTTTGTTGATGTCAATTGTTATTGGTGAATCGTTCTTCTGCCAAATGAGTGCTATCGATTTCTATTTTTAGCTCATTGATGAGGAGTTCCGAAAGGCATTTCAACTCGCGGTGAAACACCATTTTTGAAGACCTACCTTAATATTAACCCAGCAATTATCTGAGAAGGGATAATCGCCCGCTGCAAAAACTTTTTAGTGTTCTGTCGAAATTGGAATTCGCAATCTCGCCGGCCCAACTATTCAGTCAATTTTGGTACCCCAGTGGTAACTTTTTCTCTTAGAATGAATGCCTGCCCGATTCTGATCTTTAAGAGGAAACGACAAGGAGCCTCCTTTTATAAGCTTGAGAGCCGGACCAGCGTTAGAGAAGCTTGAACCATTCAGAATGTCACCAAATCGAGAGATTCAACCTTTCTGTTATTCGGCGAAATGGGATTGGAACGCATGAACACTTTGTATGATGGAAAGACTTCTTTAATTTTTTCCCCTCGATACGTAATGTGAATTCAACCATGCAGTTATTGTGTTTTTGCTGAATGATACAGCATAGAGATTTTTAAGGGTGCCGCTGGACTATTAAAAGAACTCCTTTGTGCGCCAGGTCCAATTTTAAATGAAATATTGAAGCTGCGTCGGTCACCTTGCTGATAGATTTCGAGAGAATCTATGTTCCATTTAAGTGGGATGATAACTGTTGCAAAGCACCTTCGTGAGGAGATTTCAGACAGTGCAAAGGATTTGATTGCCTGAGAACGCTATACCAGATTGCTCAGACATATTCTTGAGGGCTTTCGTTGAGAGTTGATTTTGAGAAACAGCATGGAAGATGATGTATTGGACTGGCTCAGCCATCTTGTGGAATTTTCGAATATTGAACTGCTCAGCCATCTGTTGAGAGATTTGCGAATATTGGACTGCTCACCCATTTGTTGAGAGATTTGCGACAGCTATAGGCAATTTAAATGCAAATATCGCTCAGCCATTCCGTTGAGGGCTTTCACGTAGTGTAAGGAGTGCATGAAGTTGATAACCTGAAAACGCTATTCAGTTTTGCTCAGCCATTTCCATGGGGAGATTTGGACAGTCTTTATGGCTTTTAATAGTTACATTTCGTTGAGAGTTGAGGGTAGGTGAAACAGGTAGGTGTAAGAATTTAATAACCAAAAACGTTTATTCAATTTGAGTCGACATCAGCAGAGTTTTACACTATATCCCAGCAATAAATTTGGAAGGCATTCTAAAGGCACAAAGTGTGCTTTTGGCACTCATTGGATAGGTGTGCAATTATGTGTTGATGAGCCAAGTTGGCTCACGCTTGTCATGGGACTCTCCGTTACAGATGGGGCACACGTTAGTACAAAGTCTCAAATTATATAGGTAGAAAATTGCAGCGTCTACACTTTGTCTGATTTTAGTTGGGCCAAAACTACCCTAAGTCGACCGCAAAATGTCTCTTTCCTCCAGTTCATGAGTGATCGTTGGCTTTCATCACTCGCCAGATCCTGAATCTGCAGACCTGTCGGATCGATCTCTCCTTTTGTAGTGAAGATCATCCTTTACATTCCTGAGTGGTGGTTGTCTATCCATAAAATGATGGTTCGATTTGGTGGCCCTGCCATAACAACCCAGGAGATACTGCTTTGACAACATGGTATTGTATCTAAGCACGGGGAGGATCTTGGTGTCAGCATAAGATGATCCATGGGACAAATATCATCTACACTGACAACATCACAGATATGAAGAACTGAGCGTCTGCACTTGCTGATCTTAGTAGAACCACAACTGAGTCTGACATAGCAGTTCTTTTTCCGGTCTTATGCGGTCGTGGAGCTCCGAAATAGGATAACTTCTTTTCACTTGTTCAGGCTACGGTATCCTCATGAATCCATGTGCAAACTTGTCTGTATATGCTACCTACCTAGAGCTCCTTTTTGTAACGGCTGGATTTCCACTGTAGATAGTGAAGATCTAATCCTTACATTCCTGCTGGTGGTTATCTATGCAGAAGATGGTGGTTTGGATAGCTATGCGATAACAACCAAGAAGATACTGCTTTGACACCCACATGGTATCTACATAAAGATGATCCATATGGGACAAACAATAGCTACGCTGCTATTAATCACTGATAGGTAGGAACTGAGATGGCAGCATTTGTTTCATCTCTTGTCTGCTGTAGAAGGTCTTTCCCTCCGGTGCTATGAGCGGTCATCGTAATCCGGCTAGATAGGAACTGAGGCGTCTGCACTTGCCTGATTTTATTAGGACCAAAACTTGTATGGCATAGATGGTCTCTTTTCCGGTGCTATGGGTGGTCGTGGGACTCCGAGAATAGGATTAACCTTCTTTTTCATCGCTTCACCTACGGTATCCTCATGAATCCTTGTTGGCAAACTGTAGAGATTAGTTTGGGGATGATGGTAGCAGGGGGCGGCCAGGATGAGGTAGTGGCGATGAGAGAAGGACCGGAAGGAGGGATGTATCCCGATTTTGGGTTGGTTGTACAGGAGCGACTGGAGAGGTGTCCTCCACTGTACGATATGAGAATGAGAGTGCGGGAATTTCTTACATTGCTGCTGGTAGGTATGTTCTGTGAGCAGAAGATGAGTGGATTGGAAGTGAGTCGGTAGATCTTGGGGGAGTGACGACACGTAAGCAGATGTCTGGGTAGCATGAGTTGGATCAGGGGTCTGAGAGGAGGGGACTGGACGGTAGGATGAAGGTGATGAGCCGAGGATTGGAGACGAGATGGTGATCCACATAAAGAAGATTCATATGGGGGACAAACAATAGCTAACCGCATCTTACTAGCACTGATAGGTAGGAACTGAGGTGGCACGCATTTTGTGTTCATCTCTTGTCTGTAGGAGGACT
>PGFW01032689.1:15061-26771 GCA_003123925.1 Haematobia irritans | reverse complement strand
CTGAGCCAGAAATGCGCGGCTCTTTAAAATGAAGAAATTTTTTAGCGACCTATCGGCTTTAAATCTTAGGGACTAATAAAATTAAAATTAGGATACAGATCTCATTTACCAAATTTTCATTCTTTTTTCGTGGTTTATTAATAAAGATTCTCGCACCCTCAACAAAATTCGCTTCTGTAACATATAACAGGTTGGCTGATAAGTCCCCGGTCTGACACATAGATGGCGTCGCCGGCGAAACGTCTCCGGAAAGCATCAAAAGTTCGCTGGCAAAGTAATGGCCTCTGTTTTTTGGGATGCGCATGGAATAATTTTTATCGATTATCTTGAAAGGGGAAAACCATCAACAGGTGACTATCTATATGGCTTATTTGGAGCGTTTGAAGGTCGAAATCGCGCAAAACGGTCCCTATGAAGAAGGAAAAAAGTGTTGTTCCACAAAGACAACGCACATGCACAAGTTTTGAGAACGATGGCAAAAAATCATGAATTGGGCTTCGAATTGCTTTCCACCCACCGTATTCTCCAGATCTGGCCCAGCGACTTTTTCTTGTTCTCAGACCTCAAAAGGATGCTCGCAGGGAAAAATTTGGCTGCAATGAAGAAGTGATCGCCGAAACTGAGGCATATTTTGAGGCAAAACCGAAGGAGTACTACCAAAATGGTATAAAAAAATGGAAGGTCGTTATAATCGTTGTATCGCTCTTGAAGGGAACTATGTTGTATAATAACAACGAATTTTGACAAAAATGTGTTTTTCTTTGTTAGACCGGGGACTTATCAGCCAACCTGTTACCCCAAACACATTTTGCTTCAAGCATATATATTTTCAGGATTGGTCCAAACAAAATATTGTTTGTATTGTTCAAACATATTATGTTTCACCTTAGGGCATACACTGATAGAAAACAAATTTAATGAAATTTTCTTTGTGTGGATATATTTTTAAGGCGCCAATTGGTTAATTCTATTATTTTACTTGCAGCATACTCTCTAGGTCTCTCTTTCTAATTTGCTAAATCAGTTTAATTTCGTTAAATCAAAAATGTGGTTCTTTAATTTAAGGAAAATTAGCCTTAGTTCAAAGATATGCGACTTTTACAAAATTTGTGTCCTAAATTTAATGAAAAAATATTTAAACTTAATTTTAATTAAAATATTATTATTTTAAAGAAATTTATCCTTAATATTTTTGTAAATTTCGCATCCTAAAATTTAGGCATATCCCAAAGGAATAGTCACTTGGAAGAAAGAAGAGATGATTGATTCTAATGGAGAGATGATTGCGAAAATGATGTTGCATGGTAATTATGTAATTAGGACCGATGTTAAGAGAAAATTATTCAGGATATGCAACCAAAGCTACTTTATGCGGCAAAATTCAATGGCCGTATTATTGCACGTAATGTTCATGCGATTTTACACCTGTAGATTCCTTCCTTTGAGATTATTAGAACGAAAATTTGTACGTCGATAAGACTGTAACAATTAAAGAGCTAAAGAATGAGCTAATTTGACACAATAACGACATTACACAAGTATACAAGTCCTACATTCAACTAGTATATTCAAATCGGTACAGTCACACTAACAACAATAACAACATTACATGAGAGTATTATTATAGAAAACAGCTTAACTTAAACATCAACGTTCGTCCTCTCTTAGACACACCTTCAAACAATATCGTTGCTCTAGATTATGAATTATTGATCAGAGTTGTCTCTCATCTATTTAAAACAGCTATCACTCAATAAAACGCTCATACACACAAAATAGACAAAAAACAAAGATACAAAATAACACAAAATAAAACATTTCATACTGGTAAACAAACATCTATTCACAACTATTTCCTTATTGTAACACTAGTCCAATCAAACCAAAGTATCTACCTATATCTTCAGACATTCATATAATCAATCTACTCTTAGTTTATATATCCTCCGAACTTTGTCGCTCCCAAATAAGAAATTTCATTAACATGACCTTAGCTCACACAATAAGAAGCGTCCCACTGAAATAACCAGAAAAATGAAACACACTTCAAGACCCAATATGATTATACAAAGGTAAAATTAAAGTAACAGATCGTGAATTAATTTTTTATGAAACCTACGTTGTATGATGGTTCATATCACGATAGAGCTTTGTGTCCTACAAGCATCTGTTACGTCCTTTGTTGAAATGTTAGCATACTATATTAAATGTGTAGTCTCTACCACGTTATAAAGTCACATTCTAACACAATAAATAAACAAAACAAAATATATACAAAATGTATATTTTACAGAGAAGCAAACTTATAAAAAGTCACGAAACCTCTCGTCTATATTAGGACAGACTTAGAAAAAGAATTAGAGAATATTTGCTTGAATTGTCTATAACTATTGTTTTAGTCTGTTTGTTATTCGTGCTACTTATCTCAAATTAAGCATTTCATATTCCTATATTTGTTTTAAACCATCGAAAATCCACATACTCTGCTACTTAGATGTTTATACGATTTTCTTTTTCTTTTCAATCATCCTGTATGGCGTAAACATGTTGATCAAATCTAATAGTCAACGATCTTCAATAAAATATGAATCTGAATTTATCGTAAACCCATGTGAATAGATCATATCGAATACAACACTGTACTATATGATAATGATTTCTAGTTTTTGACGATTAACTAGAAATACATCATCACTATCCTGATGTAGAGAGAGCGCAAATATTATCAGAGCTATTTATTAAAGTCTCTCATAGAATCCTAATTACCTACTGTAAATTCCATACCTTCTTCTAGGGATTTTTTTAGTATATATTTCCTGTCAAATAGGTAATTGAGCATGACATATACAACGTTCTATCTTAACAATAATAGATAATAAATGCTCATTCGCTAAAATCATTTTAATCTATTAAAGTCGATTTATAATAAAAATTTAGTGAATCTATCAAGAAAAACCAAAATCAAAATTTCCAACTGTTACTACAAAATGGAAGAAATATTCAGCTATATTAATATCCCATAATCTATCGAGACAACTTCATTATTACACACTTATACATTGAGAATATAATATCATTGTGATGTTTGCAAGCAGTTACTTATTAAAATCTGGAAATCAAGAAAAGTCTAAGAAAATAATAGCTAAACACCCAAATGAGCCAAAGTGGAGACAAAATCTAGCTACAGATAAGGAAGTGTCAATTCATAAAAGCACTCTCGATAGACATGTTCAATAATGTCTTTACAATGCTGAGTATAATAACTCCCTGCCAAGAAGTTATGCAATCGATTCGATTATGTTGTTTTATCTTATAAAATAGAGTCGAACATGATTATCTACCCAAAGTCAAATTCACTTGAAAATCAAATTTTACAATAGGGACGCATATTCAAATATAATTAAGTAATTAGGATAGTGATGAATAATCATGCTATCACACAGCCTAAGAATGATTAACATATAATAATGTATCACTTTTTTATAGAGTCTCTTCACACTATATATGTATTAGGAGCAGAACACACCACCAGTTCTAAAGTTCTATCAGGGAGCGTAGAACATTTTTTGAGTTTAATTGTTGAACGTTTTCGTATAATCCATTTACGTTGATATCTATGAAATGACACCTCAGTTGTGTCCGTAATTCTAATGACCAATCGCAGAAATGTTCCTCTTCTCGACTGGATTTCCGCCAATATCGCGTCCGCGAGTTTATATCCCCGTCATCTCAAGCTTGACAGAACAATGTGTGTTGATTTAATCTGTACGTCTTAAAAGGACAGCTATATTGCAATATAGCACGCACGGTCACTTGATTTTTCTAATGGTTGGTAGATAATTATCATCATATTTGAATAATCTAGATAAACAATACACACAAAATTAACTTATAACAGATCAATTACAAGAATCTCTAATTATATTTCTTCTTACCGAAATCTGACATGCGTTATCTATAGTACCATTGCGTATACATATAACTTCGAATATCTATCCAATATATAAAAAAGAATTAACCTAATGAAAATAAATAAATATATCGTTTATATCTCCTTCAAGCTCATCAAATATTCAATTAACATTAATTAAGAAAAAAACTTTTTAACCAATAAAAAAAACTTTTATACCGTAGCAAAAAATACTGTACAGCAGTTAAGACGGTTATATATGCGCTCTTATTCCGACAATATTAACAATAAAAAGTAGGTATATCAACATATACCTATTTGTTAAATCTTTTTATCGCGTCATAATTGCAAAAACAAATTCTATACAATATTTCAGACAAAAAATAGTAAGCTCAATTTATATCGCTATACCGACCATGTATTATTTCTATTTAATAAATAGGAACATGAGAACTGTTCTAATCCAAATATCACGGCCGCACGCAAATATCATAATAAAGAAAACTCAGAACGTGATCAGGATTGCCACTAAAATTGTCGCACAAGCATATTTAGGATACGCTCTCTCCCTTACAATCCTGCTGTAAATGTGCCCCATTTGGCAAGGTAGTTAGAGGACAATGCCGCACTCCTCATGTGAAAAAATACTTCCAATATGACGAGGCACTCCCTACGTTTATCTTCTAGTATGCCGATGATCCGAACGGTCAAGTCACAATTGATTGATCTACACTATAGCACACCGAAAGACCACTTTTAAACACAATAATTGCGAAATGTCATAAAGTCGCGAGCGCGATTCCTCCGCCAACGTATAACCAATCATCCAATCTGAATGATCTGCCACTGCGTCAGCTACATTACCGTAAACCCTTAAAATTTTCGATACTCATGTATCACTATTGTGATGGTTGTTTGCAACCAAAACTGTCCGTAACATTCGAGACTTGAATATGCACCCAAACGAAAAATAATAGCCTACAAACGGTGATTTGGTCCATAATATCATCTTAATACTTTATATATCCAAATTCTATAAGATTCTAACATAAAATCTTTAATCAGACTAATTGCAAACGGTGATCACACAATTTTAAATTAAAAAAAAAAACACCTAAAAGGATACCATCAACTGTATAAACATCAGAGTCAATATTTAAGGAAACTTCGCAAAATGATCTTAATCTATAATTAGAATTCTACTAGATCTATATATAAATTATCAAAGAGTATTCTCATAATAGAGAAGTTATTAGGAATATCACTAGATAGCTCAATTGCTGCTTCTTGACAAATTTTTTTGAGACTTATGCAATATAATGACAAAATCTATTAACATATCATATAATATATTGTTATGATACTTATTAGTCCCAAATTGGAACACGGACATTACGAATTGACGCGATTTTATTGTTACGAAAATCTAATAAACATAGTTTATTCTAAATTATTTGGGCAAATGCTTTTATATTATCATAAATACCAAATGTTCGATAAATAATCTGAACGCAGAAATAGAATCACCCAGAATATTGCGTCCATCGCAAATATAGCATACTAATGCTAATTATCACATCACTCGTGCAATACACTTCATCTAAATACTGAGTTAATTACAAAATTGGCCTTTCACCATGTGGCGTCCATTATGAGTGTAACCATTCTGAGCAGAATTGTAAGAGCTGAATTATAATTGAATAAATAATGGGTAATGAAATATATATCTATACAATACACTTGACAAGATTTCAACCAAATTTGGCATCGCATACTAACAATATGTTAGTTCTGAAACTCACTAGAGCACTCGCATGAGAATCTTACGCTCAAACTAAAAATACATATCCAAAGAATGTACACGGATTACGTCAGCAAAATGCTTCCTTGTGATACTTTATTTAGCCTGAGTAGAATATCCGATTCCCCACACCCAAAGCCTATTACCTAGAATTGTAATTCACCAAAAACCTTGGAAGATATATACATAAAAGAACCGATATTATTCAACTAAATTCCAAAGAGAAACGCGATACCAATAAAAACTGAAAAAATTGATATATAAACCACTGCGTATGCAAGAAAAATAATCATTATTATCTGTATGATTCAGCAAAAATACGTCACCTGTGAGTTCTATTTATGGAATTGGATATTATCTAGACGAGAACGTCTGAATGATAATGCTATACAGTCATTAAAATAATGGATAATATATTTCTAAAATGGTATTCAAATTCAGAAACAGACATTTCTTGCAAAACTATCCATGACGAAACATGACGTAAAAATATGTAAAAAACAGTAAATGCTGAAAATACAAGCAAACTCCTGTTGTCTATGTACAAAAAATCATCATCATACTATATAGACTTGAAAGATCTAAAAAATAATCAGAGACCTCATAATGGGCTATAAATTGATTACGTAAAATATATAACTGGGGAAAAGCTTATATATTTATGTAAAATTTATTATCCAAAATTATACTTCCATACTATTTTGGTCGTGTAGACTTGTGTTGAAAAAATTATTTTCGAAGACCATCAGTACATAAAAATATTTACGCATGTCTGTACTTGAAGGTTTCGAGTAGATCGCGATATAATCATATCATGCGACCAAATTCTACTGACCAGAAATAATCGTGATTCAATAGATATATCGCTCTAGCGCTAGTTAATTATTTACCAATCTGAGAACACCGATTTTTCCATAACAATCAATATGGGGAAATCTGCCTTAGATGAACGAGCAAAGACCCTATACTCATGTACAATATATCTAGGACGAAAATTACAATAATTACTATAATTTGCACACAACTTGTCTTTCACGAATTAGAAAAGCTATTTTACCAAGAGAACCCATTTAAACTGTCTTAAAATGCAAACATCAATTCAGACCAAAACAACAGACAGGACAGACAGTACATGAACAGACAACAGACAGAGGCATGCTGAAATCGACTCAGAATTTAATTCTAAGCCGATCCTGTATACTAAAAGTTTGCTATGATTGATTCCTTCTTCCCTTCACCACAGTTATGTAGGGTATAAACTCAGAAATGTCCGAGCATATTGTGAGTGGATACACCACCGCTGAAAGAAAATTTTGTGTTTGTTCGAAAACTCGTTTGACCCACGAACCCTGTTGTATTCAAGCGGCATGCGAACCATTACCACGTGGCTCCCAAAATCACCATCATTAGTATATATGTATATAAGAGAGACTGTAAAATATCCAAAATATAATACAACATCTGTTTGGAAACTTTAACCAATTAATATGCCAGCAGTTTATTTATATAGAACTCATGTTGTAATCCAACAAAGCTTTGTCATTTTTATTAATTTATCAAAAAAAAACACACCCTAAATAATTTTCAAATATATTATTCATCAACATTTTTGCATCATACCATTATACCCAAATTCACATCATTGATAACATATCAATGAAACCCACACCTACAGTAATATTATATCTTTAAATTCCATTCTAAATACCAATATTAAGCTATTTTGATATTTCTAGTTTATGGTGCCTGTTCTATGCAAAAAAAAAAATTGATACAATTTTGTTCTAAGTTTTATTGAAACAAAAATCGTTGCATTTTTTAACATAAACTCCTACGTTTACATAAATTGCTTTCTTATAACTCTTATAATATATTTATATAACCATTCGATCACAACTTCGAAATATTTTCCCGCATTTTCTTTTTCCAAATATTTTGCCCAATTGAAGTGAAACCATTTTAGGGAACCTTATATTACAAATATTCCAAACCGAAATTTACTATAATTCATTGAATATAAAAAATATCCCATAAAATGCATTCATCGTATCAAAAAATGAAACATGATTTCAATTTATAAACAAGTAGTACTCCCTGGAATAGTACACAGTTCGTTGCCTGGTGCGTGTTTTTTCTTAAACTATGAAAAAATGTTTTAAACATGTAACGCAAAAAGCTTTTAAAAGCAAAGTCAAAACAATTCCGATTCAAGACATAAATTACTATCAAAAGCAATCTATAACAACCAACTAAATATCATCATAAACAAATTACAATAACAACATGTACCATGACCTTTAATGAAAATGTTACATTTTGCCTTTCGTTCAATCCGAAATATGCAATCATGTTTGTTGTAACCAAGTCCAAACCAAACACATAGCTGGAATTAAAAAAATTTTGCATGTTTAATGAGCATTGAGTATGACTTTGTGTTGGAGTGTATTAATTTTCCATTACATCTAAATAAAACAAAAAATAAACGTATTTATATAACACAGATTTATTTTCAAGAAAGTTTTTATTTCTCAAGAAAATATTTTTTTTTCAATAATTAACAAATTTCTAAAAATTTAAAAAATACAAATTATTTTAATAGTTACATCCTTTATGTTATATCATTAATGAAATTTCTATATTACGATACTATTAAATATATATAGTAATTTTTCTTTTAGGTTGGTTTTTGAAATATATTTTCAGTATAAAACGTGGTAAGCAACTATATTGAAATAGCATATACGCGGCCATAAGTTCGACCGGGTGTAAATGTTCAAATTATCTCAACCCCCATAAATAAATATAGATAGTTCCTTTGAAATGCTCGTACCCACATTGAAAATATCCTTTCCAGAAAAGTTAAATTTTAAAGTACACTCACCGAAAAAAAGTAAACTGTTTTATAGGAAAGCAATGAACTAACCTCGCACGAAAATTGAACAAAATTTTACTCCACATTTTGAGATTGCAAACCGGGAAAATTTAATGCCCTTTGTACTTTTTAACTGCAGTTCACGAAAATTACTCCTCCTCCATAGAAAAAAAAATTAAATAAAAGTAAGAAGATCGCAAAACATTTGGCCCCAATTCATGACCATTTAACCATACAGTAGTTCATTGTTAATATTTTTGATAATTCGTTAGAAAAATCTTCTTTTGCTTATTCATATTGAACTACGTGCTACGTCATTTGAACTTTATACCCATCATTTTAGTTCATGAAAATTTTTAGGCATACTTAAAAAGAAGTAAAATTCAGAAAAAATAATAATCTAACTTATGCCAAATAATTTTTTTCAATAAGAAATAAGTTAAATTGAGCGTTGAGTTTAACTACGGATTTTTCCTGTGCTCAAAAAAAAAAATTTCTTGTATCCAAAGATTTTGACTTCTCCTAAGGATTTTGGAATTTGATTACACTTCCATGCACTCGAAAAAATCAATCGGTCTAATGGGAAGCTATATTAAAAATCACACATCTTGAGCAAATCAAGATGAAAATTTCAGCTACCACCGCCTTCTGTCCCACAAATATCATATTGGGATACGGTCTATATTAGGGCTATATTAAAAGAAAGACAAATAATATGGCGACCAAAGTATGGGCACAGCTTTTTAGAACCTAAATCAATGCACTGTAAAAAAACATATTTAAACGATATTAAAGATTACGGCAATCCTAAATTATTAGGAAAATTGCGACATTTACAAAATGATTAGGATAAATTTCTTAAAATCAATATATTAATAAAATTAAGTTTAAATATTTTCATTAAATTTAGAAACACAAATTTTGTATAAATACCATATCTTTGAAACTAAGGCTAATTTTCGCTTAAATCGAAAGAACCACATTGTTTGATTTAACGAAATTAAACTGAGTTAGCAAAATAGACCAAAGGAGACCTAAGAGAGTATGCTGCAAGTAAATAGATAGAATTAACCAAATGGGCCGCCTTAAAAATATATCCACACATAAGAAAAATTTCAATTAAATCTTGTTTTCTATCAAGGATGCCCTAAGGTGAAACATAATATTTTGTAAACAATACAAACAATATTTTGTTTGGACCAATCCTGAAATGAATATGCTTGAAACAAAATGTGTTGGGGTAAATCAGGGTTGCTGATAAGTCCCCCGTCTAACAAAGGAAAACCGAACATTTTTGTCAAATCGTTGTTATTCATACACATTAGTTCCCCTTCAAGAGCGATTACAATCGGATTATAAACGACCTCCATGATTTATACCATTTTGTAGTACTCCTTCCGGTTTTGCCTCAAAAATATGCCTCAGTTTCGGGCGATCACCTCTTCAATTGCATCCAATTTTTCCCTCGCGAGAAAGATCCTTTTGATGGTCTGAGAACAAGAAAAAGTCGCTAGGCTAGATCTGGGAGAATACGGTCGGTGAAGCAAATTCGAAGCCCAATTCATGAATTTTTCCATCGTTCAAATTGTGCAGCGTGCGTTGTCTTGTGAACAACACCTTTTTCTTCTTCATAGGACCGTTTTTGCGCGATTTCGACCTTCAACGCGCCAATTAAGCCATATAATAGTCACTGTGATGGTTTTCCCTTCTCAGAAATCGATAAAAATTATTCCATGCCATCCCAAAAAACAGAGGCCATTACTTTGCCAGCGAACTTTTGATGCTTTCCCGGAGACGTTTTCGCCGGCGACGCCCATCTATGGTCCAGACGGGGATTATCAGCCAACCCTGTTAAAAATGTTACATGAAGCGAATTTTGTTAACGGTGGCGAGAATCTTTTTACTTAAACCACGAAAAAAGAATGAAAATTCTGGTAAACTGAGATCTGTATCCTAATTTTATTATTATAGCCCTAGGATTAAAGCCGATAGGTCTCTAAAAATTTCTTCCATTTTAAAGACCGCGCATTCTGGCTGCAGAATCGAAAACCAAAAATCCTTAAGGAAGGTCAAAATCTTTGATCCAAGTAACACTTTGTTTGAGTGGTAGTATATCCCAATTTCAGGAAAATCGTGTAAAAGCAGAGACTAACAAACAAGCCAAGACAGTGATCGTTATAAGGATTATACTCGAAAGCATGGGCCGATATATCGTCATCCTTTACTTAAGCTACCTGGCAGACAAAGGACACTTTGTGTAACAAGTTCAGAAATTATTGTGTGCAGTAGCTAGATTACAACAGACAAAAACGAACATCGTTATATGGTCTAAAAATTTTTCCTCCATCAAGATATACACTTTGATTATGTGCATTTTAGTCAACCTTTTGTTATCTTCGTAAAGTGGATAAAATGAACTCAGAGTGTTGTTTGAAATTGATTGATGATGGACACAAAGCTGTTGCCAAAATTTTGATGAAATATGCAAAAGGATAGCTACTAACAGCCCCACCAAATTACATAAAGCTACTAGGTAGCTTGAAGACCTCAAATCGACGAAAAGGACACATTTCAAGAAAGAAAAGCGCCCGATTCACTAAGATAGTGCACCGTGCACTTCGATGACGAAACCTCTTTAATTGCTCTAGGAAATTGCTGTCATAACCCCGTCACAGTTCTCTTATATGGTTTAAAGCGAAATGTTGCTAATTTATACTCCCAAAGAAGTCACTTGGCAAGAAAGAAGAGATGATTGATTCTAATGGAGAGATGATGCGAAAATGATGTTGCATGGTAACAATAATGTAATTAGGACCCGACTGTTAAGAGATGAAAATTTATTCAGGATATGTGTCCACCAAAGCTACTTTATGCGGAAAAAAAAATTCAATGGGCCGTATAATGGCACCGTAAGTTCATCTGCGATTTATCACCTGTAGATTCCTCGCTTTGAAGATTGATAGAACGAAATATTTGTACGTCCGATAAGACTGTAACAATTAAAGAGCTAAAGAAATGAAGCAATTGACAGCAATACGACATTAACACTCACATCAATGTCTAATGTAATGACCCCCATTAGCGAAATTGCTCAATAAAAATTACATTTGAATTTCCTATCACAAAA
>PGFW01032686.1:0-15250 GCA_003123925.1 Haematobia irritans | reverse complement strand
GCATAAATACTCTTTGGCAACTATGCTAAAAATTGCTTCAGATTTAAATGGTTTCCCCATATTTTTATACCTTCAACCACTACAATGTGGCCTACAGCGGTATATAAGTTTGTGGCATTTGTATGTAACGCCAAGAAGGAGTAATCCTAGCCAACCTTTAGTAATACGGATCGGCTTACGAATTAAATTCTGAGGTCGATTTAGCGATGTCCGTCTGTCTGTCTGTCTGTCCGTCCGTCCGTCCGTCTATGCTGTATATGTAATTTTGTGCACAAAGTACAGCTCGTAATTTAAGTCCGATCGTCCTCAAATTTGGCATAGGGCCGTTTCTTGGGACAGAGACAATCGCTATTGGTTTTGGAAAAAATTGGTTCATATTTAGATATAGTTGCCATATATATTTATCCCCGATTTGGTCATAGTTAGCGTGTTTATCAACCGATTTTCCTGAATGCCGTACATTCCAAATACAATGTATGAATCTCGAAAAATCTTGCAAAATATCAGCCAAATCGGTTTCAGATTTAGATATAGCTCCCAATATATATCATTTCGTCCGATTTAAACTGCCTATATGACGCACAGAGGCCAATTTTGCCCGATGTTAGTTGAAAATTTTGCACAGGGGTAGAATTGACAATTCTACTATGCTTGGTAAATTTATTGAAAATCGGTTCAAAAATCTACATATAGCCCCCATATATATCTTTCGTCGCGATTGAACTTATATGGCCACAAAAGCCAGAGTTTTGACCGTGATTTGCTTAAAATTTATGAAAGCGAGGGGTACGTTATTAGTATCGCTTTAAGGGTGGTCAAATTTTGTTAAAATCGGATGTACGGAATTTGCAGGAAGATCGGTTGATATACACGCCATTACGGATTTATCTGTCGATAAATATGTATTAGAAGTATAGAAAAATTGGAGTTAGTTTTATAAGTTTTCGACTTAGTAGAGCCGATTTTGCAAGGTAAATGTGGGTATTTTGGCTAATTTTGCCGAAATCAGAAAAACATATATATGGAAACATATATATGGAAATTTGACATGCATAGTAAGTATGTTAATTCTACTTCGTCTGCAAAGTTTAACGTGTTAATCGGGCGAAAGCTATATAGTACTAATTGTTTTCCTTGTGCAAAATTAGGGTAAAACTCTGGCTTCTCGCTTCTGCGGGCAATATAAGTGCATTAATCGGAAGCATAATATATGGGACCTGATATCGTAAATCTGAACCGATTTTGCTTAGCAAATCAAAAGCAAGTTATATTCTGACTATAAAAACAGAAACGTGTAGCCAAATTTTGGCAAATCGATCAGATAAAAACTGCGAGCCTAAATTAAAGTAATGCTCCAAGCAATATTGGCATTAATATAATACTCAGACAGCTGCAACCTGCAATAAAAATCCTTGGACTCTGTGTTCCTCACTCGAAAACGGCAATCGCACTTTGCCGCATCAAATCTCTCATGAGATGGCCTTGAGCAGCACAATAATTCACGCTAATATGGGTGCCTGGGCCATAGGAACATACCGGGGAACTGCGAAGCATGATGAGCTAGCACTGGCTAGGAACTACGGCCTTACATATTCCGCGGGGAACTAGATCTGTTGTAGTATGCCCCGTGAGATGGCTACCTGCAAGCTCTTACTGGCGTGAGAAGGCTGCATGATGGCAAAATGTTCGATGGGAGAATTGCAAGGGTATGTAACGACACCAAGCAAATATGCGCCCATTAAACTTAAAACGGCACACTAGATATTGCTAGTGTGTCTCGAGACTCAGATATCACTCCCTTGATATCTGATAAATAACGGGTCGCCTGTCTGATAGGGCGATTTTTGCAAAAACTTATTGGTGCGAAGTATAATGACTATTGTATGCATCCTGTTTCATGATGACGGAGGAATAAGGAATCAATTATAAACCACCTCTTGTGCCGTGAGTGTCCTGCATTTTGTGTACGGCGTAAGCAGATTTTAGGGCAATATAGCTTCAAAGATACTGGCGGAATCCTGGGAAAACGCTTAACTTAAGCAGTCTGCTAATGTTTTTGGAACAATCTGGTTGTTCACCAGAAGAAAATAATCGAGAAGGTTCAAGCGTTAAAACTAGAAGCTGCCCATATTAAATAGGTTACTTTTAGTTAAATGTGGTTATCAGCAATGGACTGAATAGTCTAAGTGAACCTGCAATCTTAATCGGGCTGCACCTTAACCTTAACCTTAACCGAAACAAAAACTGCGACCTAGCTTTGATTCACAAAAATTATGTTCACAGACATACGGACATGCGACTCAAGGACCCGCGCATGAGCAATATTGCAAAAGACACCATATGCCTCCTCGTCTCCTTCAGGTGGTTGGCTACATATGCACTAAGCTTATAATACACGGTTGCCACAGTGGTTAGAATTCTACCAAAAATGGTTCTTTGATGTTTTGGTCTATTTATTTCAATTAAAAATTTAAATGAAATGAAAATAATCCCTCTGTAACTAACGAATACATCAAAAACACTTTTCTATTGCCCCAGTAAAAATTTGAACAAAATTTATCTATAGAAATAAAATTTCAGAAACAAATTTCTACATAACCTAAAATTTTTGATAAATTTTCTATAGAATAAATTTTGGTGAAAAATATTTTTTTTATAAGTAAACATAAAACTATTGATAAAATTTTCTATAGAAAATAACATTTTAAACAAAATTTTCTTATAGGCCATAAAAATTTTGACAAACGTTCTATAAAATAAAAATATTACAAAATTTCTATGAAAATTTTATTCCTGCCTAGAAAAAATTTTAATTTTCTGTAGAAAACTTTACTCTAAATGCTTTTATTTCTATGGCAAATTTTTCAAATTGTATATCTATTAAAAAAGTTTTGTCAAAGAATTATTTTCTATAGAGAAATTTGTTCAACATTTTATTTCTATAGAAATTTTGTCAAAATTTGTATTTTCTATAAAAAAGTTTTGTCAAAATTTTATTCTATAAATTTGTTTTCAAAATTTATTTCTATAGAATATTGTCAAAATTTTATTTTCTAATAAAAACATTTGTCCAATATTTCATATAGAAATAAAATGTTGAATACTTTTTATAAATAATCAATTTTGAGAAAATTGTTCATAGGAAAAAATTTTCAGAAAATTTTTTCTATCAGAAACAAAATTTTAAAACATTTTCTATAGACAATAAAAATTTTGAGAAACATTTTCTATAAAAAATAAAAATTTTGACCGAAAATTTCTACAAAAAATACAATATATGACAAAAATCTTCTACATGAAACAAAATTTTTGAAAAAATCTTCTACAGAAACAAAATTTTGGACAAAAATCTTCTACAGAAAAAAATTTTCTATAGAAAATAAAATTTGACTAAATATTCTACAGAAATAAAATTTTGAAAAATCAAATTTATAAGAAATAAAATTTTGACAAAATTTTCTTATTAGAAATAAAAATTTTGACAATCTAGTTCTATGGGAATAAAATATTGACGAAATTTTATAGATATTAAAATTTTGAAAAATTTTCAATAGATTTTAAAACTTTAGGCGAAAATTTTCCACAGAATAAATTCTTTGAGAACATTTTCGTATAGAAATAAAAATTTTGAGAAAATTTTCTAAAAAAAAATAAAAATCGACAAAATCTTCACAGAAAACATAATTTCTATTGGAAATAAAATTTGAACAAAATATTCTACATAATAAAATTTTTAGAAAAAATTTATAGAACTAAAAATTTTGACCAATTTTTTTATAGAACTAAAAATTTTGACCAATTTTTTTGTATAGAGGAAATAAAATTTTGACAAAAAGTAGTGTGGTTTAGAATTTCTACCAAAAAATGGTATCTTGATGTTTTGTATACGTATATTTTGCAATTAAAAAAAAAATGAAATGAAAAATATTCCTCATGTACTAAGTTCGCGTACATCAAACATTTTCTATTGCAGTAAAATGTTTCTATGAAATAAAAGTTTAAAAAAAAAAATTGTACGGAAATAAAAAAATTTTGACAAAAGTATTGTATAAGAAATTAAAATTTTTGAACAAGCATTTTATATAGCAAATAAAATTTGAGAACAATTTTTCTATAGAAAATAAAATTGAGAAATTTTTCTATAGAAATAAATTTTGACAGGATTTTCTATAGAAATAAAACTTTTGAGAAAAATTTTCTATTGAAATAAAATTTGACAAAATTTCTATAGAAATAAAATTTTTTAACCAAAATTTTTCTATAGGAAATAAAATTTTACAAAAATTTTCTATGCTGAAAATAAAATATTGACAAAATGTTCTATGAAAATAAAAATTATTGACAATTATTTATTTAGAAATAACATTTTGACGCAAATATTCCTATAGAAATAAACCTTTTGAAAACAAATTTATCGGAAATAAAATTGTGACAACTTTTTAAAGAAATACAATTTTAGGACAAAATTTTCTATTAGCAAATAAAAAAGTGTTGACAAAATTTTCATATGCGGAATAAAATAATTGGCAAAATTTTCTATAGCAGAATAAATTTTGACAACATTTTTATAGATATACAATTTTTGAAATTTTTTTCCATAGCAAATAAAATTACGAGCAAATTTTACTACAGAAAAATTTGAGAACATTTCCTACTTTAGAAAAAATATTTTTAGAAAACAATTTCTATAGAAAATAAAAAATTTAGAAAATTTTCAATATAGAAATAAAATTTTTAAAAATTTTCTATAAAAATAAAAATGTTGACAAAATCTTTACAGAAACAATATTTTCTATGAAAATAACATTTTTACAAAATATTCTACAAAATAAAAGTTTTATAGAATTTTATAGAAATAACATTGTGACCAATTTTTTTATAGAAATAAATTTTGGACAAATATTTCTATTAAAATAAAAATTTGAATAAAAAAGAAATACATTTTTTAGACAACTTTTTCTATAGCACAAATAAAATTTTTGACAGAAAATTTCTATACAAATCAATTTTGACAAAATTTCTTTAAAATACGAATTCTTGACAAAATTTTCTGTAGAAAGACAATTTTGTAAGAAAAAATATTTTTTTGTTAATAGTTTTTGGTAAAATTAGCTCCAAATTTTGATAGATTATTTTTGGCTCGGAGGGCGCAACAGTGCTTCCGGAAAATATATAAATATATATCTGGCGGAGATTGATATATATGAGCGGCTATATGTAAATCTGACCAGTTTTTACATAAAATTGTGCGCACGCATAGGCTTAGAATGCGAAATTCTACAATCTGTGCACCAATCTTTCGGTAAAATCGCGATTGAACACTATGGTTCTATGAGGATCGTTTGGGGAAAATTTGAGCGAAGCTGATTATTATAGCCACCTATATTTAAATCTTGGAATCGATTTCAACCAAATTTCAATTAGAATTTGCCGGATCTTGGACATTAGATCATAAAAATGTGTTCACAAATGCACGGCAACATTGACTACATTCGACTCCAGGGACCCACTCTGCAGCCAATATTGGCAAATACAACAAATGTATATCACGTCTCCTTGTGGAACTGTTGGTTCCACATTGTGTGCACAGGGTATAAAAAACTAAGAGGAATACGGCTGCTTCAGCTGGCCGAATTCTTAAAAACCATGCTTTTTACCAAGAAACGCGATACAAATTTTCCTTCCGGTTCAAGCTGGTACAACTTCTGGAGCAATGGATCAATATAAAACCAAATTTAGCAAAATTTTTTATATTACCTAAAACTACCTCTTAGGTTTCTAGATTCGAAGCTAATTGCCGTTACAAAATTTCTAATTTTCATTCCAGTTTAAGAAGTCCAGCTCAGGACGATAAGGTGTAGACGGTGGCCATACATAAAACATGGAAAATTTTAACCAAATTTTCCAATTTCAACAAAATTTGAAGAATAGCTTGCCGGCTTCTTGCCCTCCAAAAAAATATAGTCAGTCTACTTGTGGGCTATATTGAAACATGATTGATAATAAAGTAAGATTTGACATAATTCTTTACTTGACTATAAATTTCCAATTTCCATAAAAACCGGATGAAAGTGCGGCGGATTTATCGTGTCCTTAAATATAAAATTGCGTAGCTCTATTCAAAACATTAGCATGGGAAGTCGGCTCTAATGGGGGATATACCAAAAACCGCAGACTTAAAACAAATCCTATGACAAATTTCAGCCCACTTTATTTATTTCGAAAGTTTGTAAGGTGCATTAACAAAATACAAGGCAGATGGACATATTTTAATCAGCCTTAGAATTCACATTCGATAAATATTTACATCCAGAAATCGATCATTTCGATGTTGTTCCAAACCGATTTACAAGTTTATTGCTTACCCACATTAATATGATTAATGCAATTAAAGCAAACAATTTTACAAAAAATTTATTTTGCTTTTGTAACAAAATTATACAATCAATTAACTTTTTGCATCACATAAAAACCAGATCCAGGTTTTGTTGAAAAAACTAACATAAATCCCTCCAGTTTCAAGTGTATGCTAACATGTCTGAAAATAATATGTGACTTTTAAAATAATTAGCTGATAGCGACGGTAAGAAAGGGCCGACGAGTTGATATACAGACCAGACTTGAATATTTTCATTAATTAATGCAGAAATAATGCTTATTGAATTGCGGAACTTTTTTATTTTGAATTATTCTGCAAAATAAAAATGATATATGATTTGTTATCTACCACTAAAAAAAAACAGTGAACCCACCAGGAAAAAAAATTTGGTTAATTTAGTTTACTAAAAAGTATTACAATCACAATGCCGCATATCAACAAAAATAAGTCATTATTTTTGCAACAATTTCCCAGAGTATTTTTTGACATAATTTAAGTTTTCCCTTTGCTTAAAGTTCAATTTTGAGTTTGAAGGAAAAATTGTTGTTCTTAAATCTGCAAAAAATGTTTTTAGTCCATACGAACGTTCAAGATGCGGATTTCATTTTAGTTAAAATTTACAAAATTTAAAGAAATAATTGAAACCATATTTGTGAGAAGTATGAATTAAGTAAATATCTATGCCTTAATTTTGTGTATATTTTTTCAGTTTTTAAGTTCATTTAACTAACGTACGCCAAAAAATATTACAGTAAAGGAAACTATATTTAAATATAAATAATTCAATCGAACTAAAATAAGGTCGAATTCGCTTTAGCTAAATAGAAGGTCCACTTTTTATTGGTATATTCATAACTTGTGACCGACATCAACAAAATCAATCAAAATCCAGCAACAAATCGAAATTTTATGCAAAAAATTTTTTTGGCCATACCTAACCCCCAATATGGTCCAAACAAAATATTCGTTTGTATTGCTTCAAACATTTTATTAAGTAAAGCGAAAACTATATTTAAATATAAATAATTCCATGAAACTAAAATAAGCGCTTAAATTTGGCTTTTAGGCGGAATAGAAGTCACTTTTTTTATGGCTAACATCAAACTTGTGACCGGACACACAAAATCAATCAAAATCAGCAAACAAAGTCGAAAATTTTGTATGAAAAATTTATTTTGGCCATACCTAACCGCCCAAAATTGGTCCAAACAAAGTATCAGCTTGTATTGCTTCAAAAGTAATTAATTGTTTTCACCTAAGGCATACATTCTGATACGGAAAATTTTTACATTTAAGGCCGCCAATTGGTTACTTCCATTTGTTTACTGCAGTCTTATAGCAATTAACTTATATGTTGATACATTCCACACATATTATATTTAACAAGTATATACGGCCGTAAGTTCGGCCAGGACCCGGAATTTATGTAACCCCTCCACCATGGATTGCGTAGAAACTTCTACGAAAAGACATGCATCCACAAATCGAATTTACTTGGGTTTGTGTATCTTATAAACTTCTTAACATCGTTTTCTAAATGTGAGTTAGGTTTAGGTTAGGTGGCATGCCGCATGTATCAGGCCTCACTTAGACTATCAGCCCATTGGATCACTACATTTGGTGAACTCACCTCTTATCACTGAGTGCCTGCCACGATTTCCATGTTAAGTTCAATGACAAGGACCTCCTTTTTATAGCGAGGCTCCGAACGGTCCCGTTCACCTTTACAGCGAAACCAACTTAGAGAACCCTATTGAAACCCTTCAGAAAATCTTACCACCATTATTGAGGGTGGATAATCCACCGCCTGGCAAAAAACTTTTTTGGTGTTCGGTCGAAGCAGGAATCGAACCACGACCTTGTGTATGCAAGGGCGGCATGCTAACCATTGCACCACGTGGCTCCCGTGCTGAGTTAGTCCACAACGCTGGTATATATAGACAAAAAGGAGTTATGTTATAGTTAAGTCTTACGAATAATTTTTGTATAATGGGGAACGATTTATCGAGCGGCCTATATATAAACTATAGCACCAATATGGACCTAAGCTTATGCTTGTTACACGGTCATAATACTAGCACAATGTACCAAATTTTCAACTGACCTCCGGAAATGAAAATTTGCTCCTCAGAGGCCCTCCAAACCAAATCTCGGGATCGGCCTTTATTATGGGGCTATATATGATTTTATGGACTGATATGGACCACTTTTGCATGTTGTTAAATATCATATACTACACCACGCTACAATTTTCAACCAGATCGTCGAAATGAATTATTTGCTTCTCAAAAGCCCACCAGAGGTAACAAATCTCGGAATCGGTTTATTATAGCGGGGCTATATTATAAGTATGTAACTGAACCAATGAACAATTCCTGCCTGGTGCCTTAAACTATACTTAACATCACGTAAACAATTTCAACCGAATCGATGAATTTTGCTCTGTCCAAGGCGGTCGGAGGTCAAATTCTGGGCCGATTAGGTTTATATGGGGCCTAATATATCATCTACACTAGCGTCACAAATAACAAAATATTTTACTCTGTTATTTTGTTGCTAGCATACTTTCTTTCCATTGGATTTGAAGCCTACTAAACACGAAAATGAATTAAAAAGTTTTTCTGTCGCATTGCAGCTTGTTTTAAGAGATACAAAGTTTTGGAACTTTTTTTTAATTTTTGGGGGTACATTATAAATTTTGAGGCATTATCTTTCTCTCTTTGATCTATTATTCCTACTTACTAATCAAATTAAAGAAAAATTGAGCCGTCCTACAACCATTCTCAGAAAATTCAATCGGTAAGTAGTGGAGTTGGCGCTTAAAAAAAGTTAAAAAAAACGGCGTTTTTGGTCCGAAAAGACAAACAACGCCCAAAAAAACAAAAAAAAATTGAGTAGAAACTAAAGGATATAACTGCTTACAATTTTTATGCCATGTGGGAAAACAGCGGTTTGATGCGTTGATTTGGTCTTTCTTCTTTTACCAAAAAAATTTATAAGTCCGCCCTATTTGTTGTTTAGATTTTTGTATCTCGAAAACCAATCGACAGAAAAGAATTTTAAAACTCTTTTACGTTGTTTAGTAGCGCTCAAAATCAATTTCGAGAAACAAGTAAAGGAAAGTCTAAAGTCGGGGCTGGCGCCGACTTATTATTATACCCTGCCAACCACTTTCGTGGATTCTAGAATTTTCGATCACCATATCACATCCGTCAAAATGTGTTGGGCGGCCTATATAAAAGGTTCTGTACGCCAGAATACATATATTTAAAAATTGATCACACAAATCTGGTAAGAATTTTGATAGACTTCTACAAAATCTAATAGGACTCTAATTTAAGTCGCGCTAATGCCACTAGGGTGCTGGGAACAACTCAATGTTAGTAAAAACCAGTAAGCGAAAGTCTAAAGTTTCGGCCGGCGGCCGAACTATATTATACCTGCACCACTTTGTAGATCTAAAAATTTTTCGATACCATATCACATCCGTCAAATGTGTTGGGGGCATATATATAAGGTTTGTCCCAAATACATACATTTAAATATCACTCGATCATGCCCGAAGAATTTGATAAGGCCTACACAAATCTATAGCTCAAATTTTAAGGTCGGCTAATGCCACTAGGGTGGAACACAATGTTAGTAAAAACAAGTAAGGAAGTTTTCTAAAGTCGGGCGGGGCCGACAATATATATACCCTTGCACCACTTTGTACATCAATTTTCGATACCATATCACATCGTCAAATTGTGTTGGGGGCTATAGTATAAATGTTTGTTCCCAAAATACATACATATTAAATATCACTTCGATCTGCTGACAGAAATTTGATAGTCCTCTACAAAATCTATAGACTCAAAGATTTAGGTCGGCTAATGCATAGGGTGGAACACAATGCTAGTTAAAAAAATATAGGAAAACGTTTAAATCTGAAGCCGAATTTTAAGGAAATTTCGCAAAAGTTTATTTATGATTTACGCTCGTTTAAAATATATGTTATTAGAAGGTTTAAGGAAAATTTAGAGTCAATTTTTACAACTTTTCGACTAAGCTGATGCTTTTTACAAGCGAAAATGTTGGTATTTGGACCATTTTTTGTCGAAATTCAGAAAAACATATTATGGAGCCTATATCTCAAATCTGAACGATTTCAACCAAATTTGCGCACGCATAGAACAAGCGCTAATTCTACTCCCCTGTGCAAAATTTTCAACTAAATCGGACGTTAAAATTGGCCTCGTGTTTTGCGTCATATTAGTGTAAATCGGGCGAAAAGCTTTATATTGGGAGCATATATCCAAATACATGAACCGCATTTTTCAACCAAATTTGGCACGCATAGTTTACAAACGCTTAATTCTACTCCCTATGCCAAAATTTTCAAACTAAATCGGAGCAATAAATTTGGCCTCTGTGGGCAATGAATGTAAAGTGTCGTTCGAAAAGCTATAATATGGGAGGCTATATCTTAAATCTAACCGATTTTGCTGATATTTTTTGTAAGTTTTACGAGAGTCATAAAATATCGGATGTACGGAATTGAGGAAGTCGCGTTGATATCACACGCCAATTATGACCAGAATCGCGTGAACAAAATATACGATGGCAGCTAATATCTAATACTTGAACCGATTTTTTCCAAAATCAATTAGGGATCGTCTTGGAGCCGAAACAGGACCCTACTACCAAATTTAGGACAATCGGACTTTAAAACTGCGCAAGCTGTGTACTTTGCACAGCAAAAATACATCAACAGACAGACAGGACCAGACAGACAGACAGGGACAGACGGAACAGAAACAGACGGACAGACAGACGGACAGACAGACAGACGGACATCGCTAAATCGACTCAGAATTTAATTCTAAGCCGATCCGTATACTAAAAGGTTGGTCTATGATTACTCCTTCTGGACGTTACCATACAAATGCACAAACTTATTATACCCTGTACCACAGTAGTGGTGAAGGGTATAAATATGGGAAACGTTTAAATCTGAAGCAATTTTAAGGAAATTTCGAAAAAGTTTATTTATGATTTATCGCTCGATATATATGTATTAGAAGTTTAGGAAAATTAGAGTAATTTTTACAACTTTTCGACCTAAAGCAGTTTGGCGATTCTTACAAGCGAAAAAGTGTTGGTATTTTGCGACCATTTTGTCGAAATCAGAAAAACATATATATGAGGAGCTATATCTAAAATCTGAACGATTTCAACCAAATTTGGGCACGCACTAGTAACAACGCTAATTCTACTCCCTGTGCAAAATTTCAACTAAAATCGAGTTTAAAAAATTTGGCCTCTGCTGCGTCATATTAGTGTAAATCGGCGCGAAAGCTTTATATCGGGAGATATATCAAATCTGAACCGATTTTTCAACCAAATTTGGGCACGCATTAGTTACAACGCTAAAATTCTACTCCCTATGCAAAATTTCAACTAAATCGGAAAGCAATAAATTGGCCTCTGTGGGCAAATGAATGCTAAATCGGTCGCGAAAGCTATATTATGGAGCTATATCTAAATCTGAACCGATTTTTTGCTGATATTCTTTTGTAAGTTTTTCGGAGAGTCATAAAATATTTCGGATGTACGCGATATTGAGCGAAGATCGGTTTGATATACACTGCCCAATTATGACCAGATCGCGTGAAAAATATATAGGCAGCTATATCTAAATTCTGAACCGATTTTTTCAAAATCAATAGGGATCGTCTTTGAAGCCGAACAGGACCCTATACCAAATTTTATGGCACAATCGGACTAAAACTTGCGAGCTGTACTTTGCACACAAAAATACATCAACAGACAGACAGACAGACAGACAGGACAGACGGACAGGACAGTCACGGACAGGACAGACAGACGGACATCGCTTAAATCGACTCCAGAATTTAATTTCTAAGGCCGATCCGTATACTAAAAAGGTTGGGTCTATGATTGACTCCTTCTTTTGGCGTTACATACAATGCACAAACTTATTATACCCTGTACCACAGTAGTGGTGAAGGGTATCTATAAAAATATGGGGAAACGCTTTAAATCTGAAGCAATTTTTAAGGAAATTCGAAAAAGTTTTATTTTATGATTTATCGCTCGATATATATGTATTAGAAGTTTAGGAAAAATTAGAGTCAATTTACAACTTTTCGGACTAAGCAGTGGCGATTTTACAAGGAAAAATGTTGGTATTTTGACCATTTTTGTCGAAATCAGAAAAACATAATATATGGAGCTATATCTAAATCTTGAAACCGATTTCAACAAAATTTGGCACGGCATAGTACACAACGCTTAATTACTACTCCTGCTGCAAAATTTTCAACTAAAGGAGTTAAAAAATTGGCCTCTGTGGTCATATTAGTGTAAATCGGGCGAAAGCTTTTATATGGCGAGATATATTCCAAATCTGAACTGATTTCAACCAAATTGGCAACGCCATAGTTCACAACGCTAATTCTACTCCTATGCAAAATTTCAACTAAATCGGAGCAATAAATTGGCGCCTCTGTGATGGCAAGATGAATTAAAATCGGGCGAAAGCCTATATATGGCGAGCTATATCTAAATCTGAAACCGATTTATGCTTGATACTTTTGTAAGTTTTTCGAGAGTCATAAAATATTCGGATGTACGGAATTTTGAGGAAGATTCGGCTTGATAATACACGCCAATTCATGATCCAGATCGGCTCTGAAAAAATATAATATGGCAAGCTATATCTAAATCTGAACCGATTTTTTCCAAAATCAATAGGGATCGTCTTTTGAGCCGAAACAGGACCCTATAGAGACAAATTTTAGGACAATCGACTAATAACTGCGAGCCCTGTAACTTTGCACACAAAAATACATCAACAGACAGACAGACAGACAGACAGACAGGACGCCGACAGACAGGACGTGACAGACAGACGGACAGACAGACAGACGCGACATGCGCTAACATCGGACTCACGAATTTAATTCTAAGCCGATCGCGTATACTCAAAAAGGCTTTGGTCTACTGATTAACTTCCTTCTTGCGCGTTACATACAAATCCACAGAACTTATTATAACCCTCGCTACCACAGTAGTGGTGAAGTCGGTATAACATATGGCCGAAACGTTTAAATCTGAAGCAATTTTCAAGGAAATTCGAAACAAAGTCTTTTATTTATGATTTACTGCAGCCCTCGGCGATAGTATATTGGCTAGTTAGAAGTTTAGGTGTACACTGTTTTTACAGCGTTTCGCACTATAGCAGTGGCGATTTTACAAGGCAAGAGATGTTGGTATTTTGCACCCAGTTTTTGGTCGGAAATCAGTAAGATAACATATTATGCATGGGAATGCTATATTCGTAAATCTGAACCGATTTCAACCAAATTTGGGTGCAACGCGCATCTCATCTAGTTTAACAACGCCTGAATTCTTATACTTAACAACTCTCTACTCGCAATTTGCAATAAGATATTAATATACTGTGGAATCAGGGCGTGAATTGTTTTTATAGGAAATTATGAGAGACACGAACTTCTTGTGGTTTAGCATCAATTTTACGGTGTATACAATATTCGGTATGACTTATGGAGGCGAAAAGTGCTTTTTTATATTTATTGTGGAGAGCACTTCAGTAGTCAAAGTGCCTCTCTCGAAGTTTTTCAAACCATATAATATTTGGAAACTCGCAATACGTTCACACCCACATCAATTCTACTCCCTATTGCAAAAAATTTCAATACTATAATCGCGTAGCTAAAAAAATTGCGGCCTCTGGTGGCGCAACAATGAGATGTAAATCGGGCCGAAAGCTATATATGGCGAGCTATATCTAACATTCTTGAACGATTTTGCTGATATTTTGTAAGTTTTTCGAGAGTTCATAAAATATTCGGAATGTAGTAAACGGGAAATTTGAGGCAAGATCGAGTCTGTATTATCTCTCACGGCCAATTCAATGATCAGCAATCGATTGAAAAAATAATATAATTCCTTATGGCAGCCTATACTAAATCTGAACCGATTTTTTTCCAAATTCAATAGGCGATTCGTCTTTTTGAGCCGAAAACGGACCCTATACCAAATTTTAGGACATCGGACTAAAACTGACTCGGAGCTGTACTGTTGGCACACAAAAATACCATCAACAGTGACAGACAGGACAGACAAGACAGACGGAACAGACCAGACGGACAGACAGACAGACGCGACATCGCTAAGATCGACTCAGAATTTAATTCTTAGAAGCCAATCCGATATAACCAAAGGTAATATGGGTCTATGATTACATACTCCTAATTATAGGCTGATTTAAACCACTTACTCAAATGCGGGCATTAAATCTTACTTACCCGCGTGATACCACAGTAGTGTATAGTGAAGAGGAGTTTCAATACTAATTTATGGTGATAACGTTTTAAATCTGAAGCAATTTTAAGGAAAATGGTTCGAAAAAGTTTATTTCATGATTTATCGCTCGATATATATGTATTAGAAGTTTAGGAAAATTAGAGCTAATTATTGTACCAACTTTTCGGAGCTAAGGCAGTGGGCGATTTTTACATAAGGATTAAATGTTCTGGTTTTATTTTGACTCATCATATTTTTTTGTGACTTCGAAAAAATACAGAAAAAGTATAACAATGATTATGGAGTTCTATATCTGAATCTGCAAACAGATTTCAAACCAAATTTGGCAACGCATCGTAACAACGCTAATTTACTCCCTGTGCAAAATTTCAAACAAAACGGAGTTAAAAATTGGGCTCTGTGGTCATACTTAGTGTAAAATCGGTCGCGAAAGCTTTCATATGGGAGATATATCCAAATCTGAATCCGATTTCAACTCAAAATTTGGCACGCCATATGTTTACAAACGCCTAAGTG
>PGFW01032677.1:0-10141 GCA_003123925.1 Haematobia irritans | reverse complement strand
TAAGGAGCCACAACGTCGAATTTTCAGTGAATGGGCCCTAGAAAAGTTGGCAGAAAATCCGCTTTTTTATCGACAAATTTGGTTCAGCGATGAGGCTCATTTCTGGTTGAATGGCTACGTAAATAAGCAAAATTGCCGCATTTGGAGTGAAGAGCAACCAGAAGCCGTTCAAGAACTGCCATGCATCCCGAAAAATGCACTGTTTGGTGTGGTTGTACGCTGGTGGAATCATTGGACCGTATTTTTTCAAAGATGCTGTTGGACGCAACGTTACGGTGAATGGCGATCGCTATCGTTCGATGCTAACAAACTTTTTGTTGCCAAAAATGGAAGAACTGAACTTGGTTGACATGTGGTTTCAACAAGATGGCGTACATGCCACACAGCTCGCGATTCTATGGCCATTTTGAGGGAAAACTTCGGAGAACAATTCACCTCAAGAAATGGACCGGTAAGTTGGCCACCAAGATCATGCGATTTGACGCCTTTAGACTATTTTTTGTGGGGCTACGTCAAGTCTAAAGTCTACAGAAATAAGCCAGCTTTGGAAGACAACATTTCCGAAGAAATTCGGGCTATTCCGGCCGAAATGCTCGAAAAGTGCCAAAATTGGACTTTCCGAATGGACCACCTAAGACGCAGCCCGCGGTCAATATTTAAATGAAATTATCTTCAAAAAAGTAAATGTCATGACCAATCTAACGTTTCAAATAAAGAACCGATGAGATTTTGCAAATTTTATGCGTTTTTTAAAAAAAAAAGTTATCAAGCTCTTAACAAATCACCCTTTAGTTTCGTTAATTTCAAAAGGTGGAATTTTTCAGGGGCCGAAAACAGATGGGCCTCTAAGTGAAAAAAAAATATTTCAAAGGTTAAAAACTAAATTAATTATCCCAAAGCCTTCCATTGGCCGTGATTTCGCTAAAGGGTGATACGGTCAAAATTTGGTCAATATAAACTTGACGTATTTCTTTCAATTTGCATTTAAAAAACCTGAACACCCCCTCATTTGAAAGTTGTGTGTGTTAGAATGTTGCTCCTATTTTGATTTGGAATTCACTCTTCAGTTCTCAAAATGCCGTCCAAGCAAGAAGAGCAGCGTATCAAAATTTTGCTCGCGCATCGCGAAAATCCGAGCTACTCGCACGCAAAACTGGCAAAATCGCTAAAAGTTGCCAAATCAACCGTTACAAATGTAATTAAAGTGTTTGGGAAACGTTTGTCGACAGCCAGGAAGTCTGGATCGGGGGGAAATCGAAAACCGGAAGCCGCTGAGACGACAAAGAGAGTTGCCGGTAGTTTCAAGCGAAACCCTAACCTCTCTCTCCGAGATGCCGCAAATAAGCTGGGTGTATCGTCTACAACCGTGGATCGAGCCAAAAAACGAGCCGGACTATCGACTTACAAGAAGGTAGTGACTCCAAATCGCGATGATAAACAAAATACGACGGCCAAAGCGCTATCCCGGAGGCTGTACACGACGATGCTGACGAAGTTTGACTGCGTGGTAATGGACGACGAAACCTACGTCAAAGCCGACTACAAGCAGCTTCCAGGGACAGGAGTTTTATACGGGCAAAAGGAAAGGGAAGTAGCAGATATTTTCAGCACATAAAACTGTCAAAGTTCGCAAGAAAGAAATATCTGGTTTTGGCAAGCATCTGACCTGTGCTTGAAAAGCAGCATTTTTCATAGCTTCCGGACTGTCAACCAAGAAAATTTCGTGGAAAGAGTCTTTGAATAAACGGTCTGCTTTCTTTCCTGAAGAACACGGTTGTTCCGTACTGTTTTGGTCAGATTTTGGCATCTTGCCATTACGCAAAAAGCCATTGGAGTGGTACGCCGCAACAACGTGCAGGTGGTTCCCAAGGACCAGAACCCTCCCAACACGCCAGAGCTCCGCCCAATTGAGAAATACTGTGGCATTGTCAAGCGGACCTAAAGAAGACCAAAAAAAACTGCTTAAGGACGAGCAGCAGTTCAAGGCAAACTGGCTTTCTGCGGCGAAGAAGGTGGACAAGGTGGCTGTATAAAATCTGATGGCAGGTGTCAAGCGTGAGGCGCGGCAATTCGGATTGAAAAACGCGAAAGCCTAAACTGAATATTTTTCCTGAATTTTTATACTAATTGAACTTGAAAAAGAAATTTAATTTGATTTTTAAATAAACGATTTCACCGATTTACCAGCGTTTTCCCTTGACCAAATTTTGACCGTATCACCCTTTAGATAGTAGAAGGAATCTCGCACTTCACTAATTATCATTTAAATCTCATCTTTCTTACTTAAGATCCTATACAGAGTTATTCCATTTACTGAATCTAAAGTATTTCAAACTATTATCTGGAACCGGAATAATTTCGATCTATTACCGTGGGCCTTTAACTAAGATAAAATTTGGCTTTCGGAGTCCCTCATCGTATTAAATATGTTTTTCAATGTGAGCCAACAACCATTCCGCCTCACTGCCGCCACCAGCCCGTCCTGAACAAAGTCGTGGCGAGTCATTCTACGGATATGGGTCAGGTGACATGCCTGCAATACTTGGTACATTGCTCTTGTCGCCCTCGGCTCTGGTTGACAGGATTCGATGCTATTATCCTGCACGGTAATAGGTTGGGAGCCACCGTGGTGCAATGGTTAGCATGCCCGCCTTGCATACACAAGGTCGTGGGTTCGATGCCTGCTTCGACCGAACACCAAAAAGTTTTTCAGCGGTGGATTATCCCACCTCAGTAATGCTGGTGACATTTCTGAGGTTTCAAAGCTTCTCTAAGTGGTTTCACTGCAATGTGGAACGCCGTTCGGACTCGGCTATAAAAAGGAGGTCCCTTGTCATTGAGCTTAACATGGAATCGGGCAGCACTCAGTGATAAGAGAGAAGTTCACCAATTTGGTATCACAATGGACTGAATAGTCTAAGTGAGCCTGATACATCGGGCTGCCACTTAACCTAACCTTGGGTAACCGTGAACCCCAGTTTGTTGTATTGAGTGTACTGCTATCTCGCCACCAACTCCTCTTGTTCCCGATGATATATGAGAGCACTGAAACATAGCTTGCTGGAAACAGTTCATGCCTCATGTGATTGGTAATTGGCGCTAATGGGCTCTTCAACATCCTAGTGCAGGCCGACGTCGGATACAACAACCTGGGAACTCTTTATGTTTGAAAAGAGATTTCATACGTGTGACAGGGTATTAAACATTAACGCTTAGGTTATAGTGTGTCAATGAATAGGTAGATGATTGACGTAATGACTGAAGACTGGGACACTCTACATGGATGATAAGGGGTTTACACATATACAACTATTCTTATCCACCTATATATACCACAGAACACATCTATTCACACATTTGACCTACCTCTGGTCTAGGCGCCCCCAGTTCATATCCAGACCTCTAATGGTGGTCTGGTTATCTAGGTTTACCTAATGAAATTTGCCTTTAATGGCTTACAAGCTATGTTCATGAACCACCATAGAGCAAAGAAGGGAAAATGGAAGCTTTTGTAATTGTTCTATTATCATCATTACTATGACTGACTATTATGCCAGACATTAGAGCATGTTTCACATTTCATCGTCTTGCTGCCATTATTAGTGCAGCTACATCATAATAACAGCTAATAAAACAACTTTGCTCGACTATTCTATGGAAGTAATGACAACAATATCTACTAAGAGACAGCCTCCCCCCACCAAAGAATGTTCACAACCTGAAGAACATCTACATAATGCGAACAAAGGAAAATTCTATTCAGGTTCCATAACAAAATGAAGCATTAACGAGGACAGTTTTAACCAAGATTTATGTAAACCGTAGAGAAATTAGAAGCACAATAGAGTGATATTCTATGATGGTTTAACAATGGCCATGGGGTGATCACTCTACATCATTAAGTATTTCTCTCTCTAGACACTAGAAAGAAAATGTCATTTGTAAATACTTCCAATTATTTTAGCAACAAACGAAATCAAACAAGTATAGTACGGCCGTAAGTTTCGGCGCAGGCCGTGATCTTACTGTAGCCGTGTCTCCAAGCCATGGATATTGCGTAGAAACTTCTAATAAAGACCTGTCAGCCTGCGCACACATCGAATTAACTTGGGTTGCGGGTAACACTTGCCGATATACAGAGGTATCTTGAAAAATCCTTGACATCGTCTTCCTAAAGATTGTAGATAGCTCCATACGGGAAAATTGTTCTAACTAGAAATAAGAAGAAGTAAATTTTCTAATTAGAAAATAAAATTTTGACAAAAAATTTTCCTACAGAACTAAAAATTTTAAAGCAAAATTTTTCTAGCAGAAATAAAATTTTTGGACAAGAATTATCTATAGAAATAAAAATTTTTGACAAAGAGTTCTATAAGAAACTAAAATTTTGACAAAAATTTTCTATAGAAATTAAAATGTTTTGACGAAAAATATTTCTAATATAAATAAACATTTTGCAAAATTTTCTATAGAAATAAGCATTTTGCACAAAATTCATCTATAGAATAAAAATTTTTGGAACAAAAATTTCTACCAGAAATAACAAATTTTAAACAAAATTGATTCTAAACAGGAAATGAATATTTAACAAAAAATTTCTAGCAGAAATAAAATTTTGACAAAAATTTCTATAGAAATAAAATTTTGAAACAAAATTTTCTTAAATATAATATAAAATTCTGTGACAAAAATTTTCTAATGAAATAAAATTTTTGATAAAGTTTTTTCTAATAGAAATACAAATTTTTGGAACAAAATTATCTATAGAAATAAGATTTCCTATAAATATTCTATAGAAAAATAAAATTTTGACAAAATTTATAGAAAATAAAAGTTTGATAAAAATTTTCTAAAGAAGAGTAAAAATTTTGGCAAATTAATCTATAGAAATAAAAATGTTTGAATAAATTTGTCTATAGAAATAAATTTTTGGAGCAAAAAAAAATTTTCTATAGAAAATAAATTTATGCACAAATTTTTCTATAGACAATAAAATTTCGGACCAAAAAACTTTTTTTCTATAGAAAATAGAAATCTGTTGGCACAATTAATCTATAGAAATAAAATGTTGACGTAAATTTTCTACTAGAAAATAACAGTTTTGACAAATTTTCTATAGAAATAAAATTTTGACACACATTTCTAAATCGGAAATAAAAATTTTGACAGAAAATTTTCTAGTAGAAAATAAAATTTTGATAAAATTTCTATGGAAATAAAATTTTGGGCAAAATGCCTCTATAGAAGATAAATGTTGAGCTAAATTTTGCTGATAAGAAAATAAAATTTTTGAACAAAATTTTGTATACGAAATAAAATTTGGAGCAAACTTACTTTGCAATAGAAATAAACATTTTGATAAATTTTTCTAATAAAATAAGAATGTTGACTAAATTTTCTATACAAAATAAAATTTTGACAAGAATAATTTTCAATAGAAAATAAAATTTTTGAACGTGAAAATTTTCTATAGATAATAAAATTTGGGGATAAAATTTTCTATAGAAATATAAATTTTGAACAAAAATCGGCTGCTATAGAAATAAGATTTTGAGCAATATTTCTGCAGAAATAAAAATTTTAAACAAACAAATTTTTCTACAGATAATAAAATTTTGACAAAACTTTCTATAGAAATAAAATTTTGGGACAAAAAATTTTCTAGTAGAAAATAAAAATTTTGAAATAAAAATGTTTTTCTATAGAAATAAAATTTTGGGTAAAATTATCTATATGAAATAGAAATTTTTGACACAAGTTTTCTATAGAAATATAAATTTGGACAAAAATTTATCTAATAAGAAATAAAAATTGTTTGGCAAAAATTATCTTTTATAGAAATTAAAAAGTTTTGGACAAAAATTTTTCTATTAGGAAAATAAAATATTTTGACAAAATGTTTCGTATAGAGAGATAAATTTTGACAAAACATATTGTCTAAATAGAAATAAAAATATATGAAAAAATTTGGCCTAAGCAGAGAAAATAAAAGTTTAAGCAAAATTTCATACAGAAAGTACAATTTTGACAATACTGTTTCTATGAGTGTAATGAATAAAATGTTGACAAAAAATTTTCTAATAGAAATAAAATTTGATAAATTTTCTATAGAAATAAAATTTTTTGGCAAAATTTTCTATAGGAAATAAAATTTTGGCAAATTAATCTAATAGAAATAAAAATTTTGACGAAACTTTCTAATAGTAATACAATTTTTTGACAAAATTTTCTAAATAATAATAAAAGAAATATAGAAATAGAAATTTTGGTATACGAGCGATACTGGACAATTTTTGCATGGCTGTTAGCGCGGCCATATACATAGCAATGGTACCAAAGTTTCAAATCGCGAATCCGATAAATTTTGGCTCGCTCCAAGAGGTTCGCGGAGGTCAAATCTGGGGATGCGGTTTATGATGGAGGCTATATATATTATGACCTATACTGGACCCAAATTTTTGCGTGGGTTGTTAGAGCCAGTTATACTGACACCACGTACCAAATTTCAAAATGGATCGTATTAAATTTGGCTCCTTACCAAGGAGGCTCCGGAGTTCAATCTGGGATCGGTTTTATATGGAGTCTATATAATAATTTATGGACGGCGATATGGACCAAATTTTTTGCATGTGTGTTATAACGGACCATATACTAAACACCGAGCATACCAAATTTTCAACGGGAATCGGATGAATTTTGATCGGCTTCCAAAGGGCTCTGCAAGGCCAATCATGGGATCGGTTTAATATGCGGCGCATATACGTAAAAGTGGTCCGATATGGCCCATTTGCAAATAGTGCATCTGACCTACCAATCAATAACAACTATTTATGGCAAAGTTTCAAGTGCGATACGCTTGTTTCATTTCGAAAGTTCGGAAAGCGTGATTTCAACAGACGCTCGACCGGACGGACATGCTCAAAAGCTTCGACTCAGAGATTCACCACGACCTAAGAATACCACATAGTATATACTATTATGGGGTCCTTTTAGAGCAATCATTTCGACTGTGTATTACAACGAATGAACAAGATTATTATCCCCATCCTAATGGTGGAGGGTATAGAAAACGGAACAACAGAAAGGTAAATAAGTTAATATAATATAATATAATATAATGATACAACAGAAAAAAATTTCAACGAAATTTTTCTCATTGAAAATCTTAATTGAGTTTTAAAATATTCAATTAAAAATTTAATTGATTCAACAAATTTTGTTTAATCTGGAAGATAAAAATCATCACACAAATTAATAGTAATCATTAAAAATATTTAATTGGATCAAATTAATTTTTTGGTTAATTGACTGTCATTACATTTTTTCTAATTGATACTCATCATTCTGTGATTGAAGACATTTCAATTAAAAAATTAATTGGATCAAATAAGTTTTCGTGATTGAATCAGAAAAAATTTTTTTTTGTGTGTAATTAAAATTAATGTACATCCTATGGTAAGAGGATATAATAAATATGAATTAAGGGGATTGCAAAGTATATGAAAATTATGGCGGAAAGTGGTTCAATGAGTAATCCCGCCTGAAAATTTCGGCAACGGGGGGCATGTCGGTATGTCATACCTTAAAAACTACAAAAAATCTCCATCCTTTTAAAAAAATTATTTCCGCTTGATATCTGGTCTGGAGGAGGCCCAATGTAAAGCAGATTTAAATCAGGGGCCTTCCACCGTTTTATATAAATAATATACACTTGTTGCCAACAATTTTCTGCAAAAAAAGTCGACGTTGCTTAATTGAATGTTATTTTTTAAATTAGAGATCGCTTGTGGTTTAATATTTTTTATCTCGACCCTAAGAGACGAAGCTGGAGCGAAAAAGCCTGCTTTCAGTTCAGAGAAACGTACCACTGTGAATCACTTCCAGCTATTAGAGCGGCATACGGGCGAAGGCAGCATGGTAGTTAAAAGGAGCAGAATAAACTCGATCCGCAATAGTGGGACCTCAAGGCGATTGAGCGGAAAAAGGGGTTTCGGGAGCACGAAAAATAAATAGTAGGGAGCGCATGGAGAAAGGGGGAGAACAAAGGCAGGTGAAGCCCCCACCAACCGGGACTTATAACACGCGACACCTACACATTTCATGACGAGAGAGAAATAATATGGGGAAACTGACCGTATTATATGACTCAGCTTAAGGAAACTGCAACTATGATAGCCCTGTACACTAGTAGGAGAAAAAGGGTGTCTAGCGGTGTTGCCCGCGTGAGCTAGTTTCAATATCTTTTTTAGTAGTAGCCAGTGCCGTAACTGCAAGCAGAGCGCTTTTCCAAGCATTCAATTTGGACAATGTGGTCTGTGGGCGAAACATAATCCACAAAGTGGTAACAAAGTGAAAGGAACATGGGAGACAGTAAGGCCATTTTGTAGAAGCACGCAGCGTTCTTGCGAAGGTTGACAGGGACGCGAATCAGACATGTAAAGCTTTAGTCTCTAGGCGCGACGGAAAAGGACGACATTCCACCGGACCGAAAGTTGGAAGTCGCACCTTGGACCGAGTAATGCTGGAAAAGGCGGCTTCGCGAAAGCTGCCGTAAATCATACCCCAAGGGGGGCATGGCATTTTTAAAGGGCGATATCGTAGGCCGCCGTGTGGGCCGCGAATCCTATCAAACACGGAATTATTTTAAATTTATTATTTTCTATAAACCAAATTTAAAATTTAGCCGCCCGGTGTGCCCGGAATCCTATAAGCAAAAGTGTATTTTAAATTTATTTTCTCAATTAAGCAAATTGTACTATAGTTTTTATTGAATTTTTTAAATATTATTTTGTGTATTCTTATTGCCACCGTATTATTATTTATTTTTATTTAACTTAATATTAATTATATAGCTTAAAATTTATATTCAATATATGTATTTTTATCTATTGTATTATTTTATTTACTTGATTATTATTAATTTTTTTTTTGTTATTACAGATTTTGGCTTTTTATTTAAATTTTTATTTATTGATTTTAAATTCGATGACTCTTTGCAATTAAAAATTTTATGGCAATTTAATTTAATTTTTTTTATTTGTTATTTATTTCACCATATTGAATCATTATTTATTTAATATTGATTTAATTTTTTTATTTGAAAATAAATAATTTTTATATATATTTATATGTATTTTTATTATTTATCTTATTATTTATTACCTATTTTTCATTATGTACGTCCAATTTTGTTTATTTTTTTCATGATTTTTAATTAATATTAAATTTATGATTTTCATTTCCATACAATCAAACTGGTTTTATTGAAAAATTATTTATTTAAATATGGTGAAAAATAAAATAATTTCCACCTATTTAATGGCATTAGTTATTACTTTTTATGTATTCAATATCCCATCGAAAAACAGTTTCCAAAAGTAATTTGGATCCCCAGCGCAATTTGGATCTCCAATGAATTTTACATGGGCTTGTCATGGGAGCGGAAGATTATTCCATGTTTGGATCCTTTGCAATTGCTTTTAGAAGTTGTGCCTTGGAAGTTCATTTTGATGAAAGAAATTAAAAAAAAAAACTAACAAGCAAAATTTTTTTTGTCAATTTCATTTTTATTTTAACTCAAATAGTTTTTGTTATACTTTTATTCCTTAATTATCTAATTTTTTGAAAATTGAAAAATTCTTATTTGCTTCCAGCAGGGGTTGAACGACTGTCCTGTTGGCAGCGATAAGCAGAACGCCGGTAGCACACATCCAAGCCCATAAACGGCATTGATGGCGAATGCATCAACAACGTCTAACTCAAATATTTGTGATATGAACCTAATAGACACCACGGCTTGACATTTCTAACTCTATTCCTGGAGAATGTTTTTTTTAATTAGCGAATGAAAAATATATGAAGGCTGGTTAAAATGCTGCACTATAAGACAAAGCTTTTTTTAATTAAAATATTTTTCTAAAAAAAATATTTGCTTTATTAATTTGCTTCTTATTGTTGTTTTTGTTTTTCGGCATATAATTTTTGTATAAATATATTTTTAGCAAACAAAAAATTAAAAAATTATTGTAATTTTGGCAAAACCTTGCTGAAAAAGAACTTCCATGGACATGTGGAAAAGTCAACAGGCGCACAGGTTTCAAAAATCCGTCAGCGGAAGATGATTTTAGTTTTTGTTTTATTG
>PGFW01032669.1:12958-23182 GCA_003123925.1 Haematobia irritans | reverse complement strand
GTCACAAGTGTTTGTTTTTTGCGAATCGACTCTTTTTCAGAAAATATATATTTTTCAAATAGCACCAAGGTAACACTCTCTATTGGGCAACTCTTTACATATGAGTTTGCCATAGTGGCGTATAATCCTACAATTCATTCACCATAACATATTACGTATACGACAAGGTGTACATTTCGTCTATTATGCTTAGATCCAAACATATAGGCTATTTTCCTTATAGACCTGATACCCTAAGCCGTAGAAGGACGTTTATCCAGGTACATCTCCCAAACAACATATGCAACACTTCATACATCTGTTTAAAACAATTGCACGAAAGGAAGTATCCAACTTGGCTTGTTTACAATGTATTGGTAATGGGAGTCATCTGAAGAATTTTGTATGGGACAAATTTTCAGATTATTTAGTTAATTTTAACAATTTCAATATGGTTTTGAAATTAATATTAATGACATAACTTCAAATGTGACAGATACCTAAATACCGGATGATTCAACACCTCTTACTGGAATATCTTTAATTAATATCGCAGTAGCTAATTAATTATATATTTGTATCAATCAATATCAGATATAATTAGTTCTGGCTTCTTTAGAGGCCCTTAGTATTGATTTCATTCTCATGTCTAAATACGAAAATGTTTCCATATCTAAAGGGATAAATAAAGTATAGCGAACCAGTTAAAATGTTAAAGGCAACAATAACAATGGTACTTTGGTAAATAAACCACAAATACAAATAAAGCTATGCCACCACAAACAACTAACCAAATAGTTAAAGGAACACAAACAACGACAATAACATGCGAAAGTCACCAATGGACTAACATTGAGCAACACAAAAACTCACACGCACACACACACACACTTTCACAAACACATCCACCAAAATCCACCAAGCAAATAAGCCACACTAAAGACTTGAAATTATTCACTATCTCGCATGAATATGGAGACACATCATACACACGCATACATAACTGTTAGTGGGGAAATATGCTCGCAACCACAAGCACTTGATCACCTCATAGCATTCAGCACCACCACCAACTCACCGCCATTCACTCATTCATTCATGAATTCGTACGCAAATCACATCTTATGCATATTAAGCATTGACCACCGCACTCTTTTCATTCGGAAACCCCAAAAAGGACAAACAAACCCAAGCCCTATTCAAGGGGAAAAGCAACATAAACCGACAACTAACAGTCAGTCGTTAGTTAACTGTTTAATATGCATAAGATGTGATTTGCGTACGAATTCATGAATGAATGAGTGAATGGCGGTGAGTTGGTGGTGGTGCTGAATGCTATGAGGTGATCAAGTGCTTGTGGTTGCGAGCATATTTCCCCACTAACAGTTATGTATGCGTGTGTATGATGTGTCTCCATATTCATGCGAGATAGTGAATAATTTCAAGTCTTTAGTGTGGCTTATTTGCTTGGTGATTTTGGTGGATGTGTTTGTGAAAGTGTGTGTGTGTGTGCGTGTGAGTTTTTGTGTTGCTCAATGTTAGTCCATTGGTGACTTTCGCATGTTATTTGTCGTTGTTTGTGTTCCTTTAACTATTTTGGTTAGTTGTTTGTGTGGTATAGCTTTATTTGTATTTGTGGTTTATTTAGCAAAGTACCATTGTTATTGTTGCCTTTAACATTTTAACTGGTTCGCTATACTTTATTTATCCCTTTAGATATGGAAACATTTTCGTATTTAGACATGAGAATGAAATCAATACTAGAGGGCCTCTAAAGAAGCCAGAACTAATTATATCTGATATTGATTTGATACAAATATATAATTTAATTAGCTACTGCGATATGCCATCTTTTAATTAAAGATATTCCAGTAAGAGGTGTTGAATCATCCGGTATTTAGGTATCTGTCACATTTGAAGTTATGTCATTAATATTAATTTCAAAACCATATTGAAATTGTTAAAATTAACTAAATAATCTGAAAATTTGTCCCATACAAAATTCTTCAGATGACTCCCATTACCAATACATTGTAAACAAGCCAAGTTGTCACAAGTGTTGTTTTCGAATCGACTCTTCAGAAAATATATATTTTTCAATAGCACAAGGTAACACTCCTCTTATTGGGCAACTCTTTACATATGAGTTTGCCATAGTGGCGTATAATCTACATTCATTCACCATACACATATTACGTATACGACAAGGTGTACATTGTCTATATTGGAAGATCAACTATAGGGCTATTTTCCTTTAGAACTAGATACCCTAAGCCGTGAAGGACGTTTATCCAGGACATCTCCAAAAATATGCAACACTATCATCATCTGTTTAAAAACAATTGCAGAAAAGAAGTGAAATCTTGCATTTTTATACCCTTCACCACTACTGTGGTACAGGGTATAATAAGTTTGTGCATTTGTATGTAACGCCAAGAAGGGAAAGTCTGAGACCCATCGTTTAGTATACCGATCGTCTTAGAATTAAATTCTGAGTCGATTTAGGCGATGTCCGTCTGTCCTGTCTGTCCGTTTCTGCTGTCTTCCTGTCTGTTGTGTATTTTGTGCCAAAGTACATGCTCGCAGTTTTAGTCGATGATCCTAAAATTTGAAGGGCTTGTCTGCGGACATCAGACAATCCCTATGATGTTTGGAAAAAATTCGTTCATATATTAGATATAGCTCACATATATATTTATTCGCCGATACTGGTCATAATATTGCGTGTTTATCACGCATTTCTTGAAATTCCGGACATCCATAATTTTTATGATCTCGAAAATTTTGCAAAATATCAGCCAAAATCGGTTCAGATTTAGATATATCTCCCATAATAATATCTTTCGCCGATTTACACTCATGATGACCACAGAGGCCAATTGTCTACCGATTTGTGAAATTTTGCACAGGGAGTAGAATTAGCATTTACAATGCTTGGTAAATTTGATTAAATCGGTTCAGATTTAGATAACTCCCATATATATATCTTTCGCCCGATTTGAACTTATATGCACAGAAGCAAGTATTTCCGTCGATGTTAGTTAAATTTTGCACAGGGAGTAGCGAATAGTATCGTTCAAGTGGTCAAATTTGGTTAATTTCGTTCAGATTTAGATATAGCTCAATATATACGTTCGGCGCCGATTTGACTTATATGCTCAAAAAGAGACCCAGAGTTGTTGCCTGATCTTATTAAATTTTGCACAGGGTAAATTTAACGATACATTGGTATGCGTGCCAAATTGGTAAATCCGAATTCAGATTTAGATATAGCTCCCATATATATCTTTTGTTCGATTTGAACTTATATGACCTGCAAGAAATCCAGGGTTTCTTGCCGTGATTTGCCTTTCAAATTTGGTGAAGTAGTTGAGATGGTAAAACACAAATTTTGGCTTGCATAGGGGTGAAGGGTATAATATAGTCGGCCCCGCCCGACTTTAGACTTTACTTACTTGTTCTTTCTATAGAAAATTTTGCAAAATGTTATTTTTATAGAAAATTTTGACCAACAATTTTTCTTTCAATAGGAAATTTTGTCAAAATTTGTCTTTCTTAGGAAATTTTGTCAAATGATTCTTTCTAAATGAAAATTTTACAAAATTTTATGTTCTATAGAAAAATTCTAATCAACATTTTTTTCTTATAAATTTTTCAGCATGTCACAAATTTTTTTCTATAGAAAAATTTGTCACAATTTTTTCCAAATAGAAAATTTTTGTCAATTTTTTTTTCTATAAAAAAATATTTGTGAAAAATTTACGCTTTCTATAGAAAATTCTATCATAAAAATTTTCTTTCTATAGGAAATGTTGCCAAAGTTTTTCTTTCTTAGAAAATTTTGTCAAGATTTTATTTCTGATTAGAAAATTGTTTTCCAAATAATTTTACTTCTATAGAAAATGTTGTCCAAAATTTTATTTCTATAGAACTCTTATGTCAAACAATTGTTCTTTCTATTAAAAATTTTGTTAATATTTTTTCTTCTATAGAAGATATTGCCAAAAAATTTTCTCTGTTCCAAAAAAAAAATTTTTGTTAAAAAATTTCTTTCCATATAAGAAATTTCGTCAAAATTTGTTCCTTCTATATGAAAAATTTGGAAAACAATTTATTATGTATAGAGAAATTTTGTCAAAATTTTTCTTATCTATAAAAAATTTCGTCAAAATATTCCTTTCTAATTAGAAAATTTGTCAACGAATATTTCTTTGCTATAAAAAATTTTGTCAAAAAAAATTTCCTGCCCCAGCCTATAACAAATTTTGTCAAAATTTTATTTCTATAGGAAATTTTGTCCATAAATTTTACTTCTTTCTATAGAAGAATATTTTGTCAAAAAATATGTTTTTCTAATAAAAATTTTTGTGAAAACTTATGTCAAAATTTTTTCTTTTTAAATTAGAAATTTTGTTAAAATTTTTCTTTCTGTAGAAATTTCTTTATCAAAAATTTTTTTTTCTAATAGAAAATTTTGTTAAAAATTTTATTTCTATAAAAAATTTTGTAATAATTTCATTAGATATAGAAAAATAGAAAATTTTCTCAAAATTTTATTTCTATAGAAAATTTTGTCAAAATTTTTCTTTCATAAAAAAATTTAATGAAAATTGTCGCTTCTATAAAAAATTTCGTTAATTTTTTTCTTTTATCTAATAGAAAATTTGTCAAAATTTTATTTCTATACGAAATTTTTTGTCAAAATGTTCTTTCTATAGGAAATTTCGTCAAAATTTTCTTTAACATATAGAAATTTCGTCAAAATGTTTCTTCCCTATAGAAAATTTTGTTTAAAATTTTCTATTCGATAGAAAAATTTTGAATCAACAAATTTTCTTCTAATAGGAAATATGCCTCAAGAAAGTTCTTTCTATTAGAAAAAATTTCGTCAAAATTTGTGTTTCTATAGAAAATTTTGTCATTAATATTTTATTTCTATAGAAAATGTTGGTTCAAAAGTTTTCTTTCTATAGATAAATTTTTGTGCAAAAAATTTTTATTTTTATAAGAAAATTTTGAATCAACAATTTTTCTATTCATAGAAAAATTTTGTCAAAAATTTTTATTTCCATAGAAAATTTTGGCAAAAATTTTATTTCTATAGAAAATTCTAAAGCAAAAATGTTTTCTATACATTTTCAACAATGGTCACAATTTTTTGCTATAGAAAAATTTATCACAATTTTTCTTACCTATTAGAAAATTTTGTCAAATTTTTCTTTCTATAAAAATTTTGTGAAAGTATTGCTTTCCTATAGAAAATGTATCAAAAAATTTTCATTTCTATGGGAAATGTTAGCCAAAGTTTTTTCTTTCTTAGAAAAATGTTGTCAAAATTTTATTTCTAATAGAAATCCATTTGTCAAAAATTTTCTTATCTAATATGAAAATTTTTGTTAAAGTTTTTCTTGCTATAGAAGATTTTGCCAAAAAATTTTCTTTCTATAGAAAATTTAGTTAAAATTTTTCTTTCTAATAGAAATTTCGTCAAAAATTTGTCTTTCTAATAAGAAAAGTTTGGCAAATTTTATTCTTATAGAAAAATGTTTGTCAATCTTTTTCTTCTATAACAAATTTTGTTCAAAATTTTAATTTCTATAATGAAATTTTGTCAAAAATTTTCATTGTCAATAGAACATTTTTGTCAAATTTTGTGAAAATTTTGTCAAATTTTTCTTTTTATGAAAAAAAATTTTGTTAAAAGTTTTCTTTCTGGTAGAAAATGTTATCAAAATATTTTTTCTATAGAAAATTTATGTATAATTATCCATTTCTAAATAGAAAAATTTCTCAAAATTTATTTCTATAGAAAATTTTGTCAAAATTTTTATTTCTATAGAAAATTTTGTCAAAATTTTATTCCTATAGAAATATTTTGTCCAAAAATTTTATTAGCTATAGAATAATTTCGTCAAAAATTTTTATTTATTATAGAAAAATTTTGTCCAAGATTTTAATTTCTATAGAAAATGTTGTCAAGATTTTTTACGTTCTTATAGAAAATTTGTTTTAAATTTTTTCTTTTCATAGAAAATTTGTCAAGATTTTTCTTTCTAAATCGAAAATTTTGTCAAATTTTCCTTTTTTATAGAAAATTTTGGGTAAAAATTTTTCTTTCTAGCAGAAAATTTAGTTAAAATTTTTATTTCTATAGAAAATTTTGTAAAAATTTTATTTATGTAGAAAATTTTTATCAAAAATTTTCTTTGTATAGGAAATTATATCAAAATGTTTCTTTCTATAGAAAATTTTGTCAAAATTTTAATTTCTTATAGAAAAATTTGGTCAAAATTTTAATTTCTATAGAAAAATTTTGTCAAAACTTGTAACTTTATCTACAGAAAAATGTTGTCAATTTTTTTCTTTTTAATAGAAAATTTTGTCAAAATTTTATTTCTATAGAAAAGTTAGTCACAATTTTTCTTTCTATAGAAAATTTTGTTAAATTTTTTCTTGCTATAGAAGATTTTGCCAAAAATTTTCTTTCTATAGAAAATTTAGTTAAAATTTTTCTTTCTATAGAAATTTCGTCAAAATTTGTCTTTCTATAGAAAATTTGGCAAAATTTTATTTCTATAGAAAATTTTGTCAAAATTTTTCTTTCTATAACAAATTTTGTCAAAATTTTATTTCTATAAGGAAATTTTGTCAAAATTGTTTCTTCAATAGAACATTTTGTCAAATATGTCTTTCTATAGAAAATTTTGTGAAAAATTTTGTACAAAATTTTTTCTTTTTATAAAAAATTTTGTTAAAAGTTTTCTTTCTGTTAGAAAAAATTTTTTTTTTTATCCAAATATTTTTTCTAATAGAAAATTTTGTAATAATTTCATTTCTATAGAAAAAATTTCCTTGCACAAAAATTTTATTTCTATAGAAAATTTTGATCAAAATTTTATTTCTAATAGAAAATTTTGTCAAGAATTTATTCCTATAGAAAATTTTTGTCAAAATTTTATTAATATAGAAATTTCGTCAAATTTTTATTAATATAGAAAATTTTGTCAAGATTTTATTTATATAGAAAATTTTGTCAAGATTTTATTTCTATAGAAAATGTTGTCAAGATTTTTCGTTCTATAGAAAATTTTGTTTAAATTTTTCTTTCATAGAAAATTTTGTCAAGATTTTTCTTTCTATCTGAAAAATTTTGTCAAATTTTTCTTTTTTAATAGAAAATTTTTGAGTAAAATTTTTCTTTCTTAAACAGAAAAATTTAGTTAAAATTTTATTTCTATAGAAAATTTGTAAAAATTTTTATTTATGTAAGAAAAATTTTTATCCAAATAATTTTTATCAAAATTTTTCTTTGTTATACGGAAATTATATCAAAAGTTGTTTCTTTCTATAGAAAATTTTTGTCAAATATTTTATTTCTATAGAAAAATTTGGTCAAAATTTTTATTGTCTATAGAAAATTTTGTCAAAAACTGTACTTTCTACAGAATGGTTGTCAATTTTTTTTCTTTTTTATAGAAAAATTTGTCAAAATTTTATTTCTAATAGAAAACTTAGTGCACAATTTTCTTTCTATAGAAAATTTTTGTTAAAAAAGTTTATTTTCCTTATAGAAAATTTTGTCAAAATTTTAGTTTTTAATGGAAAATTTTGTCAAAATTGTATTCTATAGAAAATAGTGTTCAATGCAGTAAAAAATATATCCATCTGTCATAATGGAGATTTTCCATCGCATTGCAATATACTATAGATATATCTAATCAAAGAACTCACACTGAAAACATATCGCGTTTCCGTATCCTCTTTTTGTATTCAACTATGACAGCTTGATTTAGGGGACGAGATAATGTAATAAGATTATTGAATGTTGAGTTTGGCCATCGAGTATGGCTTTTGAATGTTGTGGCGAATTGGACAATGTAGTGTTTTGTGAACGTTTTAACACCACTGGGTTCCAACTAGCGTTTATACAGGACAAAACTTGGATCCGCGTCTACGGCGCGATCACCTTGTGGTAAAATAGCCATTATAACTAAAATGAGAAAACAAAAAATGGACAAGAAAAGCAATATAAAGAATTAAAATTAAATCGTAAATAAATTTCAAAATTGGCAAAATAAAAGAAGCAATAATAAAAAAATCCATAATATGTAGTAAGTGATTTACTAAAAATAGTCATTGAAATTCAAATGTTACCACAGGGCATTAAAAAAAAAAAACACTGAAACATTTTGATACATTTAGCTAAGTACATAGTCAGTCATGAACACCACCCACCAGCCACCTACTGCACGTCTAACAATTCTCAAACTAGGTCAAGTTTTTTTAGAAAGCAATCGGAAAAAAGAAGCAAGCAGCAACAACAAACAATAATATTCTTAGCAATTGTAATTCGAAATTAAAAACAAAGCGCAATCATAATTACAACACTATTTTTTTTTTTTTGTTTGAAGGCTGGTTAGTGGCCTCCGCGTTGTTTGCCCCACCATCGGGTAAACAACGAACCAAAATCAGCCCCGGTGCCGTATGAGGCATTCTTTGTTTGGAGATTTCTCCATATTTGCACTATTTCTCTACCGCCGGTTTGGTTGTTTTTTTTTTTTTTTTTACTATTTTGTGTCTTTCGATCTTGTAGATGAAATTTAACTCACCACTATTTGAACATGATGTCTTGGCTTGTGGTATTCACAAAATTTAGAGGATAAAGGGGGGTGGAAGGGAATCTGGTCTACTTTATAGCTAAACCCAGCTCAAGCCATGGGGTAATTAACAACGCATTGACCGTCTTCTAATGCTCAAGTGGCAATAATGCAAAATATGCAAAACTCTATTGGAGGGTAGCTGAAACACAATGCAAGTTTCTATATATTCATACAATTTTTTTATTTATATATTTTTTTTATCAAACTTTTTATGTATCCCAAAGTCCATATACATCCAATTAATTTTTTTTTAGTTTTAATTAGAACGTAAAAAAATGTTTTACCCGAGATATTCCCTTAAACCTTAACCCACCAATACGCAAAGTTGGCAAGTTGTTTCCAGCAACAACATTCCTTTCTACACCCAGGCAAAAAAAATCCGTCGACACAAGAAGTAATGAATGTTACTTATTTGGACCCGGGAGTGGTGCAAAATTGACCCCCCCGGCAGCGTAGGACGATAGAATTTAACATCGGATTCATGTCATAGGAATGAAGTCCTGGCAGCCCGCATTTTCAACCAGCCGTTGCACTGAATTGCATCAACTGTCTTTAGCTGTGATCCGAATCAATTGTTTTGGATGTAAATTAAAGAATTCTGTGATATTTATCAAATCAATAATTTTTATAATTTTTTATAATTTAATGGATTTCTATGTCACCGCTTATCGGAAAACGGTTTGAACCGTCCATAAATATTTTCAAATAATCACCAATTTTTTCAAGATCTGCGAACTTAGCTATTTTATAGACAATCATTTAAACTATGATTTGTGACCATTTTATGAACACTTAATTCTGTTTTAAACCTATTTGAAACAAAAAAGTTAAAATATCCATTAAAAAGTTATGAAGAAAACACCAAGTTAAAAAACAGTTGAACTTAAGGACTTCCTGTAGGTTAAAATAAGAACATCATTTGGAGTCTGTTTGCAATTTCTGGAAGTGCTTTTAAAAAGTTGTGCCTTTTGCTGGGAAAGAGCATTTGAACGGCGGAGCCTCCCACTCTAACTTTTTCCACTGTCCGATGAAGCTCTTTTTGAACTAGTGATTTTCAGTAAAATGAACACTGTTTTGGGGCTAGTGTATGCTAAAATTTAAAATTTTGGGAACTGCAAAACAACTTTCAGGACCTCGGCGGACAATTTGAGGACCTGTGGATATTGACTCAAACCCAGCAAAGAACGAGCTTCTCAAATAAAGTAGTTGGAATCCGCGCGCAATCTGTGATCCGGAAGTAGTGCACACTTGTGATGCATCCTCCTCAAGTGATTGTACATGGGCTTGGTCATAATGGGCGACGGAAAAGTAAAAACTTCCGCCGAGTTTTTGACGCCCTTACTTTGCAGTTGCTTTAGAAGTTGTGCCCAGCGAAGTTAATTTGAATGAAAGAAATTTAAAAAGGCCGAAACATTTTTTTTTTTCAACGCTCCCCACAATTCCCACTTTTTCCCCTCTTTTTTCAATCTCCAATATGTTTTATTACAATTATTTTCTCTGTATTTAATTTTGTTACAAATTTGAAAAACCTTTTTTCGTGCGTCCGCGGACAGGCGGTTGAGACCTGGGTTTTAGCCTGGCACCC